>PVJH01011818.1:0-25003 GCA_004026705.1 Nesogale talazaci | reverse complement strand
AGGGTCAAAGCCCAATACCTCACCTCCTAGTTTTCAGTCTGATGGGCCCCAGCTGGCTCACATGTCCACCCTACCTCTGCCACTCTGGCTAGGAGATTTGGGACTCTGGGAAGATTTGGGTCCCAGGACACAACCCACAGCTGATCTTGTCGATCCTACAGAGTCTCCGAGCTATGATTTAGGGACACCACATGGCTGCCTTTCACTGCCGTTGAGCCTGACCCTGGCTCACACTGACCTTGGAGACATTCAACACCTCACTCACCCCAGGGCCATCTCTTGGATTCAGTGCACACTGGATCTTTCTGACCCATTGGGTTTTTACCGGCTGCGTTTTCAGAAACAGACCCCAAAGCCTTCTTAGTCCATCTTAGCCTGGAAGCGCCATTGAAACCTGCCCAGCTTCACAGCAGCACACAAGTCAAACCTGACAGAGGGTGGGGCTGGAAGCCACAGCCAAGGGCATTTCACTGAGCAGCAGGGTCCCCGTGCTGGGCAGGTTTCAGGGGAGCATCCAGAGTAAGGCAGGCTAGAAAGAGAGACCTGGTAGTAGCAGAGGAAGACTTGTCAATGAAGACCCGCTGAGTCTTTGTAGAATATTGTCATCCACAACACTGGAAGAGGATGCCCAAGGTGGAAAAGCACTCAGAATACACACGCAGTGGCCCCTAGAGTGATCTTAAGCACACCAATCACACTGAACAGGGCAGAGGACCAGGCAAGGTTCACTCTCCTGTGCCAGGGCCCACTCCATGGCAGACAATGGCGCCCGTCATGGTTGCAGGGTCCACAGCCTGCGTTACACATGTGCCAGTAGGCTGGTGCTGGTGAAGGCTTAGTCTCCCCTTCCCCCAGAGGGCGACACTGGTCCAGTCGAAGTACTCCTGGCAGTATTCATCTCATTCGCCTTGTTGCTAATGATGGTGAGAGCTATTGCAGATGGAAGCCCATGGGGTGGGTTCCACCTGGGGAGCGCTGCTTACCCGGCCGCATCCAACCCTCCAACCTTGGAGGGGCTTCCCCTCCCAGAGCCCACCTGGAGGTGCTCTGGTGGCTGGCTCAGGAGATGAGGCATGCAGCGAGTAACCAAAGGCCCATAGCCAGAACCCGCCAGACCCGCAGCTGGGAATTGCCCCCACCACCCCCCACCCCCGCCCCCGGGGTCACTGTGAATTGGAATCCTTTGCACAGCACTGGGGATTGGTTGGCTCGTTGGTTTGGGCGCTCATTCTGCAGATGTTTTTCCTTGTTTGGTGACATCGGGTCGGTTCCGGCCCCTGACGGCCCTGTGCACAACAGAAGGAAACACGACTCCATCCTGCGCCATCCTGACAACTGTCCCCACGTGTGAGCTCAGTGCCACAGCTGCCGTGTCAACTCCCCACCCCCTTTCCTTTAACCAAGCACGGTGCCCTTCTCCAGGGACTGCGTTCTCCTGACAACACGTCCAGGGTGTGTAAGACAGAGTCTCTCCATCTTTGCCTCCCAGGAGGCCCCTGGCTGTACTTCATCCAACACAGACCGGTTTGTCCTTCCCGTGGTAGTCTTTGCCATCCCCACAATTCAGACATACCGAATCTTCTTTATTGCCTTATCACCTGGCCAACTTTCATATGCCTAAGAGTCCGTGACGTGGGTGAGGTGTCGAAGTCGCCCCCTTTTCAATGCACTAAAGAAGTGCTGGGTAGCAGAGGGACCCAAGACAATGTGTCTCTTGCTCTCTGGACTGCTGCTTCTGTGAACCTGGATTGTAGACCCAGGCGCAATGAAATCCTAGACAACTCCAACCTCTTCTCCGTCTACCACGATGTTGCTTGTGGGTCTAGATGTGCGGATGTGGGTCTCCTTTTCATGGAGCAGGACTCCGTCCTGAGGGCTGCCGTCTTTGATCTTCATCAGCACCTGCTTCCAGTCCTCACTTTCAGCCAGCAAGGTGGTGGCATCCGCATATCGCAGTCTGCTATCAGGCCATCCTCTAATCCTGATGCCGGATTCTTCTTCATAGACGCCAGTTTCTCTAGCAGGAAATCAATACTCTGAGTGTCGGGTCGTACTCTCCTCAGCTCCATGTCACAGAGCCTGGAGCAGCGGTTCTCAACCTGTGGGTCTTGACCCGTTTGGGGGGTCAAACAGTCCTTTCACAGGGGTCGCCCCGATTCATGACTGTAACACAATTACAGTGATGAAGTCGCAATGAAAATAATATTATGGTGGGGGGTGGGGGGAGGGGTGTGTCACCACAACACGAGGAACTGCATTAAAGGGTTGAGGCATTAGGAAGGTTTTAGAGCCACTGGACTAGAGGGCCATTTCTCTTGGCTGCCCCTTGTTCTTCAGTGGTCTGCAAGCCTGGTCTGTTTGGGCCTGCTTTCCTTCACTGGCTGCTCTGAGAATACAGGGAGGCAGGAAAGGTTTGTTGCCAGGGGCAAGGAGAGTCATTTTCTGATTGAAACCCGGGCAGGAAAGAGATCTTTGCTCGAGGGGCCTCCATCTGTCTCAGTGATACTTGATTAAGTCTTCATGGTAGCGAGTGGTTCCCGTTTATCATTCTGTATTCGTCTGTATCAGACAAGGTAAACTGCAGTAACAGACATCCCAGCCAACACCATGCCTTACGCCGAGCTCTGCGGCAGAGAGGTTTAGGTAGAAACACAGTGGTGTTAATAACAGTAAGAAGAACCCTGTCCTTGAACAACTGCTGTGGAACGGGTCCCTTTGCTGTTGGATGAGGGCCACTGGGAGGAGCCCCGGGGGTGTGGTGATTGACCAGCACTCACACGTTAACCAAATGGCCAGTGGTTGAAACCCACCAGCACTCTACCGGAGAAAGATGTGTCAGCCTTTCAAACCCTGGAGGGTCCTTCTCAGTTGAAATCCACTCCACAGCCCTGGTTTGGGTTTCATGGGCATTAGCACTCATACATCCCAATCCTTCGCAGCTCGGTGTGATTCAGCGTATAGCTCCCTGTTACAGATGAGTAAGGGCAGCCTCACCATCCAAGCAGAGTAGGTGGCCTGGGGACTCAAGAAAGGTTCTCTAAGCAGTTGCATTCACAGTCTTTGCTCTCAGATATCTGGCTCTCCTGCTTTCTCCCTGCACAAGGTCACCACGAACGAGACCATGTTTAAAAGCCATCACTATCTTCTGCCACCCTCCATTACTTTATTAGTAGTAGTTGATCATTAATTCTTCTTATAAGTTTTGAATTGGGTGTAGGTTGGCAGAGCAAAGGCTCAGCCTCACATTCAACAAGTTATAAATCTTTCCTTTCAGTCACGTACAGCAACCTCTCATGATACCCATAGACTGTCACTGATCCCGTGTTCTCCCTGCTTTTCGTTTCCTTCCTTCTTTCTTTCCCAGCCCTCCAATCTTTGGAGTTGGGAAAGGGGGCCCTTTGGATCTCAAACAACTACTCTTTCTAAAGCAGGTGTGAGCTCCATTCCAGACATGAAGAGGGACTTTAGGGACCTTCGTCTCCCAAGTCCCACCCGTCTCCATCCAACTGGCAATGGTGGCCTCTCTTATCTCATCTTTGCTCACATGCAGCTCCACTTTCTGATGGGACGAGTCTAGGTTCCTAGCCGACGCCACTGTGTTTGCAATCCAGCCTGCACCATTGATTCTCTCCAGACCAACTCGAGCTTGACAACTTAAAATTGCAGGTGGAGAGACAATAGTTCCACTGCTCATTTCCATCCTTCCTACTCCTTGTGAAAGAAAGAGGTGAGGGGTTAGTGTGTCAGTCCGCTCAGACATGGTAAGCTGCAGTAACAAAGATCCCCACCCACTCTGGGACGTAAAAACGCCAAGAGGAGCCCTCCTACAAACTGCCGAACCATCAATAGTGGGGTGGGCCTCTGGCCTGCACTCCAGGATCCAGGTTGGCAGCAGTGCTCCCATGTGGAACTTTGAAGGACTAACGTCACAAGGGAAATAGACACAGGGGACTACAATCTGGTTTAAAAACAAACAAACAACCCACAACTTCTTTTTAAAATCTCTTCCTAGAAGAAAGACCTCCCACTTTAGTACTGAAAAATAAGGATGTCACTTTGAGGACCAAGTGGGCCTGACCCAAGCTGGAGTCTTTTCAACGGCCTCCTTCCTATGCCTGTGAAAGCTGGACATGGAAGAAGGAAGACAGAAGAAGAATCACTGCACTTGACCCAAGGTGCTGGTGAGGAAGATGGAAAGGATCATGGACCACCAAAAGAACAGGCTGTCTGTCTTGGAAGAAGTACAGCCAGCATGCTGCTTGAAGGCAGGGATGGCGAGACTCGGATTCTCGTATTTTGGTTGTGTTGTTAGGAGAGATCCGTCCCTGCAGAAGGACACTGTGCTTTGTAAAGTAGCAGGGCAATGAGAAAGGGGAAGACCCCCAGCAAGATGTGTTGATACTGTGGCTATGACATGGGGCACAGATCCAAGAACACGTGTGATGATGGCACAGTGTTCCCTTCTGTTGGATGTAGGGTCACTGTAAGCTGAAACTGAGTTAAGGGCGCCTAACAACAGCAACAAGAACAACAGCAACAGCAACAACATTGGTCAAAAGAAGTTGTCCACTCACTTCTGGACAAAGATGTAGCTTCTCCCCATGGTACAAGGAATTCAATGATTATATTATTATTCGATGATTACTGACATTATTACTGTCTCCCGGGCTGAGCCCCAATGGCGTAAGTGGTTGAGTGCGGGACTGTGGGCTTGGCAGTTCAAATCCAGCGGTGGCTCTCAGGAGCAACACTGGGTAGCTTCCACAACCACCAGAGGGCAGTGACGCAAAAAAAAAAAAAAACAGTCATATTGTCTTCCATGAGGGCTAAGAGCAAGATTTCTTCATTGCTTCTCTACTTTGTTGTACTTCCTGGAGTGCTAAAGTCAGACACAGCTGCCAAGAATTATCCTCCCCTGCAACTCTCTGGAGAATACTATGCTTGCTCCCCACTCATCCCATAACCCCCCAGCAACTCGCTGCTTCCCACAGATTCCCACCCTGAGAGCGGTCCAGATGGTCTTGTTCAGAATGCCAAGGTGGGCTCAACCCCACTGGTCCACATCTTCTTCAGAATCCACCTTTGTCTCCAAGCAGAGGTCGAGAGAGAAGGAGACACAGAGAGCAAGTCCTACCTAGTATCATTGTCGTTATCATCAGCAGTACTATTTCATCTGTAAAACCACCACTCTCCTTATGACAGTGAACATGAACATGATATGTTTTCCCAAAGACCTGACTTTAGCTGTGGACAGGATGGCCGGGTACTCTTCCAGAACTTGGATGAACTCGTGCGGCAGATGATGCAATTAAAAAAAGAAATTGTTTAAACTGTGATTGACTTTCTAACATTGTTTACTGTCCACAGATAATCTTGTGGTACTTTTCTGCCAAAGCCAGTTGCCCGGTCGGGCAGACCCGGCTCTCGGACTGACTCTTTGCTTAATTGTAAGCTTTGCCAGTCTGATGCAGGCCACTTTGCCAACCAGATTTCCTGCTTATCTCAACATTACACCTTGTAACAAGGTAGGGGAGGGGGAGAAGAACTTCTTGACACCTTTTCGAAGAATGGAGCTCTTTATTTTTTTCTGTTTCCTTTCTTTCCCCACCCAACACTCTAAGAGGGTATTCAAGTCTACAGGCAAAATGGAGCTGCTCGAAAAGACATTAGCCTCCAAACCACTGTGTGTCCCAGTGAATCCTGTCACGTCAAGATGCCACCATTATCTTGCTAGAACTTTCCACCAGTCAGGATCGTTTGCTAATGAAAGTTGTAGCCGACACAATTGCACTGCTCCGCAATGGGGACCAGGCTAATCCACTGAGCATGAGAAACACAGCAAAGCTGGGGGAGTAAAGTATCTGGAAGCCTTTAAACGCTGACAGAGTAGTTATAATACCTCACCCGCAAACAGACTCACCACCACCATTGGTATTCATAGTCACCATCTTTGTTATCAGCCCCTACTCTAAGAATTGGAGGCTTCAGGAAACACAAATTTATTTTCTCACAATCTAGGAGACTAGAAGTTTAAAGTCAGCTTGTTGGCTATAAGTGGTTCTCTCTCTTCCCCCTATCTCCTCCTCACTCGCAGCTCTAAGACAAGGTTCTTACGTCATCCCAACATCTGTGGCCTTGTCTTCCCTTGGAAATCTCCATGTGCCTTGGCATTCCTTTTCCCGTGGGTTGTGTTAAACCAGGTAGACTAGAGAAGCAAATTCATAAACACACATATGTGTATAAGGGAGAGGCTTATAGACAAGAGGAATGGAACACTGAGAAAGCATCCCACCTCAGTCCAGTCTACGTCTCTAAGAACGATATTATCCCATATATCTGATACCAATCCATAAGTCCTCTTCAGACTCATGAAGCATATGCAGTGATGCCAGACAATCATAGGCCAGTAGGTGCAGAGTCTTGTGTATCCAGCGGCAGTAGAAGCATCTCAACCCTGACAGAGGTCTCCCCATGGCTCCTCCATTTTCCAGGCTTCAGGGCCTATCAGCATGCTGCCATGTATCTTGTCAGCTGCAGTATCTCCCACTGTCTTGTGCCTTGTCAGTAGAGCATCTCCAAGGGACTGAGCCATAAATCTCTAACCTGCCATGGGGAAATACAGCTGGATTTCCCAGAACTCTCAGGAAAAAGCCATGCCCACAAAGAGGTCTCATTGACTATCTCCAGATTGACAGTCTAGACTCCACCCCTCCACTCCCAATCCTGAAAATGACAGTGTTACATGACTGCCACATGGGTCTAGGAGGGTGTCAGCACAGGAATGCTGGTTCTTCTTAGTTTGGGCAGAAGGACGTTCCTCTTCTCTGTTTGCTTCTTTCTCCTTTTGTCTCTTGTAATCTAGAAAAGTGATGCAGTCACAGCCTAGAGAGGCTCCCCTGGTGTTGGATTAGGGCTGTGGCCCAAATAAGAGTGTCCCAGTTCACCGACATCCCCTTGGAAGCCATGGATGATCACATCATGGGAGATGAGTGCATCATTTGCAGAACTACCAGATGACATCATCACTGAGCATCGTGGCCCAAACAAATGGGCACAGTGGGGACACAGTTCAGTGCCTGACTGTGATCTTGTAGGACGGAGTTGATTCTGAATCTTAGTGAATCTGTAGGAATGATGGGTAGGGATTATGTCAATGAGACATGCCTGGCTAAGGGTGGAACCAAACCGGTCAATAAAGTCATAGCTTGATGACACCTCGGTGAGGTGTGTGGCATTTTGTAGGAGAGTGAAGGACTCTGGGAACTGCCTCTTTCTCTGCTACTTCACCTTCCTGCTTGTTGGAACTCTGACTGCCTCGAGGGGTCACAGCCATGTAGGCCATCTGACACTGAGCTCCTGGTGCCATACCACATCCCTACTGATGTTGGATCCATGTGACTTTGTACATACCTGTGATCTTCCTCCTGCCCAGTTCATTAGTTCCTGCCACTGACATGTGACAATGTCAGTCTGAAAAGGGACTGATGGACTCACCTTGGACTTTTGGACTTGAGCTGACCTGGGCTGGGACACCTTCTTGATATACAAGTACTTCTTGACATCAAGCTCTTTTGTATATGCATAGCAGTGTCACTGGGTTTCTTTAGTTAGCCCAGCCCAACACAATAGGCAAGAGTAGAACTGCTCCGGCACCACCCCCCAGGCTGTCCTTCTGCTCCCATGAAGAGCTGCCATCTTGGAAATCCACATGGGCAGCTCCACCCTGTCCTACGGGGTCACCATGAGTCCAAATCAACTGGACAGCAGAGTTTGCTTTGCTCATCTCCATAGGAACTGACAACAGATCTTTCCTCCCCAAGAGCAGCTGGGCCATTCAAACTGCCAGCCCCATAATTCGCAATCTAGAGCCTAACCAGTCATTATACCACCTGGGCGCTGTGGATGAGTAGCCGTGGACGAGAGAGAGTAGACACCCTTGGAACACGTAGAAAGACAGTGTCATATAATTCAACAAGACCTCCTTTCTCATTCTTTCAGGCCCTGTGTGGGAAGGTCCCAGATTAGGCACCTGGGTGGCTGGAGGTGGTAGTCATAATTGACCAGTGAGCAGTGGAGACCAGCTTTCAGCGTTCAGGGAGACATTGAGAAGCTAGAGCTCAATTCCTTTCCCCCTTTGGTAGCTGGTATTTTATTGGTTGTTTTGAGGAGCTGTACAGAGAAAATAGAAACAAATAAACCATTTGCCCAGAATTACTTTTTGTTGTTGATGTTGGGGCGTCACCCTGACTGTATTTGTAGAGTTCACTTCTTTCCATCACGCCATTGCCTGACTCAGCAAGAAATTAAGATTTGATAGGAATGATGAGAGCAAGTTCTACTTTGAAAGCAAACTGGAAAACCATGCATGTCCTAGGCCATCATAAGGCTGTCTTAGAGTGTGTCCAATGGCATCAGGAAGTTTCTTTCTCTGGTGTCTTGAATTTGCAGCATAAGTCTGGATTTATGTTCCTTCTTTCACAAGGAACAGGATCACCAGGCTTGTTTGCAAACCCCTGCAGGCATCTGTCCTCTGTAGGCCAGCACGCCTCCTCTTACCAGAGGCTTCTCTGCGAATTAATCATCTTTATCCATCAGCTGACATTTGTGAGACCCAAGTCCTCCCTCTGACATTTCTGAAGTCGAAAGTTTGAAAATCATTATTATTCTTGGGGAATAAAGTCCTCATGACTGATTTTGCCCAATCGGGATAAGCAATAAACAGAACAGATTCAGAGGAAATTTTATTCACTCTCTTTCTCTATCAAGAGCTATCTGATGCCTAATGATGCTTTTGAAGTTCTATAGATGCCGTGTTAGGCTGGGTTGACTAGAGTAACAAATACAGGGACAGTTCATATATGTATAAGAAAGAGCTTTATGTCAAAGAGCAGTTGTATATCGAAAAAACATCCTTAGTCCAGATCAAGTCCATACATGTGAGATTAGCTCATATGTCCGATACTGGTTCATAAATTCCTCTTGAGATTCACAGAGCATATACAATAATGCCGAATGCAGGAAGATCACAGGCCACTAGGTAGAAAGTCCTGTGGATCCATTGGCTCTTGGAGCATCTCAGTGCTGGCGCAGTTCTTCACATGTGTCTCAACAGCAGGAAAGGGAGGGCAGAGAGAATGTGGGTCTGGTTTCCAGTGAGCTATTTATCTCCTTAATGCCTCCAAATGAGGTCATGAAGCTGTGACATCATTGATAGGCTAAATTCGCCCCCCCCCCTTCACTCTTAATACCTTCAAGTTGTCACCAGTTTATGCAATTCTCACAGATATCAAGTCTGCCTCTGTGTGCAACGTGCGTGTACCTCCATCCATCCATGCATGTGTGTACGCAGGATCTGGTGGGGAAGTGGAGTATAAACCGGGTAGCTATCCACAAGGCTCTTCAAACACACCTGCTGCTTCCCAAAAGAAAGATGAGGTTTCCTAGTCCTGTAAATATGTTCAGCCTTGGAAACCCACGGGGGCAGCTTTGCGCGGTCCTCTTGGGTAGCAGCGAGTCAGAGTATGAGCGAATGAGTATTTTCTGCCCTCCCACCCCCACCCCAGGAAAGCAACTAAAATAAAGTACAAGTTAGCCATGAAGGAAACGTAAGTTCAAACACCCAGGGGTGGATCAAGGACTAGCACTGAGACACATGATCACTCCACTGTTTAAACCATCTGAACCCAACATGATGATGATCCTAACTCGGTCGGGTGAGAAGGGGAGGAAGAAGGAGAATTAAGACTTCTGGGTGTCCAGTATGTTTTCCTCTATAAGATTTTGCTTGTTCTTGCCAGACCCTTATTTAGGGTTAAGTCCTTGCTTCGGATACCATTACTAAGACCTTGCTGAACATGGGCCATGTTGCTTAGAGGGGGCAGGCCTGCAATGGATCACTGAAGCTCGCTTTCCATCTGCTTGAGAGGTTGGGTTGGGTTGAGGCACTGAGCTTTCGCCCCAGTGAAATGGGAAGATTGGAATCCATTTTCTGTAAGGGTCTTTGAAGCATGAGTTAGCGTGGCCTCCGTGGCAGTGAGTGTGGTTTATCGTACTCTCTGTCGTGGTGAGGCGTTGGGCTGTGATATGCATGGTGAGTGGTTTGAAACCACCAGCAACTCCTCGGGAGAAAGCCTGGGCTCTCCAGCCTCGTCGACAGTTACATTCTCAACAACCCACGGGGGGGGCATTTCCAGGAGTCCACGTGGACTCGATGGCCGTGGGTTTGAGGCCGCGTGAGCACAGTGTGCCCTCCTCATGGTATGAGCACCTGCCCTCCCTCCCTTCTCTCTCGCCCCTGGTGGGTCCTCAGTGAATGTCCACCTGACTCTTCTCTTAAAGGATGGAAACATGGTCCTTTTACACCTTACAAAACTTGGCTATGCAAATCACATGACGGAGGCTGATCCTTACAACCACTGGGTAACAGCATACCTGGACCGAGTAGAGAAAGAAGAAGGGAAGAAAAGCCCCTCAGCAGCTCTGCTGATCAATATATCAAGCCCCCTATAACTATCACCAGGAGATCCACACTTGTCAGTTCTTGTCTGAAAGGACACATTTCAGGCAAACTGTGGCAGTGAGGTCCAGGCCAGTCATGGCCTTCTTCAGAATGACATACCCTCCCACTTCTAAAGTGTCCTGTTTTCTGTGCTTGTTTGTTTATTATTTTTTTTAATGCAGCATCTTGACCAGGGCGTCCCTTGCCTGTGTTGTTGCTTTGTTCATTTCCACCGGGGAGCCATAACTAATGATAAAACAGGAGGGATACGATTACAAGGAGGAGACACACATTTTTTAATAGATTCTCACTTCACCAAACTGTAAAGAACTCTTCTCCTCAATGAGAAACAGACGTTCCCATGTGTCCTCTGCCAGGAACTTTAGATGATGAGACAGCCCCACCTCCCGGAACCTCAGAGGGCCAAGAAGCTCTTGCTGACCTTCTCTGAGGGCGGCTTTGGCCAGCGAGAAAGCTATGCCAGAAGTGAGACAGTCTCACTCCATAGGACTTGGCCATTCCTTCTCTCCTTGACCTTTCCTTAGATACCACCTTGAGCTTGAAGGTGAAACACAGGGCTTTTTCAGGCTGTGGGATCCACAACCAATGCTCTTGGAAGCAGCAGTGAAGACATCAAAAGACCATGCATGGGGTCAGTCTGCTGCCCAAGTGTTGAAAGACACTGTTGCTTTGAGGACTAAGGTGCACTTGACCTAACCCATGGTATATCCCATCAGTACATCCCGACATTGAATAAGGAAGACCACCGGCGGAGAATGGGTGCATTTGAGTTACGGTGCTGGTGGTGAATGTGGGAAGTCCCACAGACTGCCCAAAGGACAAACCAATCTGTCTCGGAAGAAGTACAGCCAGAATGCTCTCTGGAGACACAGATGGTGAGACTTTGTCTTCAGTGCTTTGGTGCGACCATTGCCTAGAGAAGGACATCATGCTTGGTAAAATAGAGGTGGGACACACACACAAAGGAAGACCTTTGACAAGGTCGATTGGCACCGTGGCTCCCACCATGGTCCCAAACACAAGAGCAGTTGTGAGACTGGTGCGTGACTTCGTGGTGTTTCCTTCGGCCACACGTACAGTCACTGCGAATAGGAAGCAACTCAGAAGTGCCCACCAGCAGCAAACAGCGTCTCAGGCAGAAAGAGTCTTGACCCGAAGGACCTGGGTGGGTGAGGAGAGCTCAGAAGAGAACTGCCTCTAGATTCGTTAAAGGAGGGGATCAAGGGACAGGGTTCTTGACGGTCATTGAGACCCCACTGGACAACAAACAGTGATAACAACAACAATACAGGGTCTTCAGAAAGTACAGCTTGGCCCTTGCCATTTACTGCATCAACCCAGTGGCTGTGACAAGGGGCCCCAAACGAGCAGCCATGGTGGGGAGGGTGCAGGGCCGAGTACTGCAGGGGGTCGCTGTGCACTAGAGCCACCCGAAGGCGCCTCACCATGAGGACAGCACACAATGAAAGCACAGTTTACCCACACTGCCTTCGAGGAACCCAAGTGAGAAACTTGTGTCTGTGGCTTTGAAGACATCGACCTTCAGACACTTGTGTTCACCCATTCTGAAGAAGCCGAGCCATTCTTTCTCCAACCATGTCCTGTGGCTGCAAGGGTGGCTTTCTGGTTCCTTCATTTGACCGAGAGCATGTGCCATACATACCAGTATAAGCATGGCGAGCAGGGTCTGACTGGATCCGTCCACTAAAGGGCTCCCCTGGGCCAGGCAGGGACTCTCGGGGCAGGGCGTGATGCAGTATTGCAGTGCTTCCCATGTGCTCCCTGCCTGCTTGTCCATGGTGTTGGTCAATGCTGCTGTTGTTCAAGGGACTCGGAGCAGCGTCAGGAACCTTCAAGGAAAAGAGAAGTTGCCTAGCCTTGGATCATCCTTATCCTCATTGTTCCTGTGGTTGCAGTCACTGAGTCTGCCTACCTCGTTGAGTGAGAGTCTTCCTCTTTTGCGTTGGCCCTCTGCTTTCTCAAGCATGGTGGGGTAATTTTTTTTCTCTTAGGACCCGGCCCCTCCCGATAGCATATGCAAAGGAAGCAAGACAGACCCACGGTATTCACTTCTAAGTAGCATCATGACTGGACTTTCCCCAAGATAACTTGGTCTGTTCTTCCTGGGAGTCCGTCTGGTCTGGGGTAGTTACATCATCTGGTGTCAACTTGACACTGTTAAGAGCCAGGGGGTGGGGTTTAGCCTGTCCATCAGATCGCTGCTTGATGACCCCCTTTGGAGGTGTGCAGACGAATGGCTCCCAAGTGACCAGATGCACACGCACTCTCTGCTTTATATTCCTATTGACAAGCCACATGGACTCACACATGGTCCTTCTTGGCCAAGACCACCATTCGAACCCATCAGTTGTTCTCCGGACCACCTCATTCACGGACCAGCTTTCACATGTGCCTGAGGCAATGGAGAAGACCACGGTTTGCATCAGGCGCTCCTGCTTGGCCTTTTAACATATGAAGGAGGTTTTTTCAGGCGCCGTGGTTACACACCGGGCTGCAAACTGCAGGGTCAGTAGTTTGCGTTTGAAACCACTAGTCCCTCCGTGGAAGAAAGATGAGGCTTTCCGCTCCCATAGAGAGTTGCAGTTGTACCCCGTCCTTTGGAGTTGCCCAGAGGCCGCCTTGATTCAGTAGCACGGTGTACAGAGTTTTGGTTTTGTAGCAGATTTGCCCAATGGAAACACATGACTGGAGGTTGCAAGCATGGCTTTTGTGAGCATTGGCTCAGGAGTGGCCTCCATCATTTCTGGGTTTGTAGTGATGCTGTCCGATGGTCGGGTCGTGAGGACTTGTGCTTCCTTTGTGTGGAGGTGTGACCACACAGAGAGCTGTGGTTTTCAGTGGAGGTGTGCCGTGTCGGTGGTTTAACAGTTTGCACAGTGATGGCCCTTCTAGCACCTACTTATGGAGTCACGAGATGTACTGCCCAGCTGGATGATGTAGCATAAAGAGCCTCTCTTGGTAAAGCGGGCACCATCAGATTGGACTAGAGGAGGTTCAATGAGTATTTGGGGGTCACTGATGGTTCAGATGTAGAACTCGTGCCACCCATGCAGGAGACCTGTGTTTGAGTTCTGGTCTTGGGCGAGAGTCGACCTTTTCACCCAACTCTTTACCAAGGAGGACGTCCTTCTCCAGTGCCTGTTCCCTCCTGGCAACAGGCCCAAAGCACACGAGACAAAGCCTTAGCACCCCCACTTCTAAGGACCATGTGAAGGGTAGGAAGAATAATAGGACAGCCCCCTTCGTGGATTCTGGAAGTGACTGGAAGCTTCTCTGGAGTGACACATGGCAAGGTGTAGCAATGTGTTGGCCACACACTCGCCTTAACTTAGGAGAAAGACAAGGTCACTGTGAATCAGAAGCAACTGGAGGACAGCGAGTTTGTCTTTGAGACCCCACCAGCAGAGATGCCCTGATGGCGGAGTGGGCTGTGCACTAAGATTCTAACCACAGGGTCAGAAGTTCGAACCCACCAGCAATTCCTCCAGAGACAGATACGGCTGTCTTCCTCAGCAAAGATGCAAAGTCTTATTAGAGTCTCAAAGGGGCACTTCTACTCTACTCTGTCCTCAGGGTCACCATGAGGCAGAATCAACTCAACAGCAGTGAGTTTGCTTTTGTAAACTCACCAGCAAACATTGTGATTTCTATTGTTTACCTATATATCTTCATACAGGTGTCTGTTTTGGAAGTCCATTGGGGGCAGGGTTTCTGCCCCTATACCCCACCCCCATCAGCGCCCAACTCAAGAGAAGGCTGCAATAGATATATATATATGAACTCACTGCCATCCCGTGGATTCTGGCTTCTAGTGCCCTGGAGGACAGGATGGAGCTGCTCCTGTGGGCTTCTGAGACCATCACTCTTTACAGGAGCAGAGAGACCCCGGCTTCCTCCCGCAGAGTAGTGTAAATATCATTGACAGATCCGTGGGTGAATGTTGGTTCTCTCTGAAATCACATCGAGTTCAGTCGTCCTGCTCCAGGGTAGTAGAACAACTATCTGTGGGTTGTGTGTTTGACTTTAAGTCAAAATTGAAGAGAAGGAAAGGAAGGCAATTGAGGAATATATTTATCAGCCTTCGTCAAGCACTTACCTCTTGTGTGGGCTTGGTGCCCAGGCTGGTATCTTTCATTTCTGAGCTTTTTAGTTTTGTTTCAGTGCCCTAGTGGGGGGCGGGGGGAGTTGCCTGTGTGCCCCCACCTCTGCTGAACAAATGGGTGTCTTTCTTTGGGAAGAATCAATCGGGAGTCTCTCTTGCTGCATTTATTTATTTTTTTTCTCTGACACTGAATTCCGGTGAATGATTCTCTTGCAGGGGCACGTAGGTATTCTCAGCTATTCCTTTGGCTTAAGTTTGCAGAGCAAACTTAATAAACCAACCGTCTCAGTAGTGGGTGTTTGAGTTTGAGTGTGTGTGTGTGTGTATGTGTGTAGGTGAGAGAGAGTGTATGGAGTATGTATGTTTTATAAAGAGTCTTGCTAGAATGTATAAAAAAACAAAAACAAAAAGACACAGTCACAAATCCCGCTGACTTCAAAAACCCCTTTGTCCCTTACATATTTACATAATATATTCTCCTTGTTTGAGTTTTATTAAACCCACCAGGTCAATAATAGATTTAATTCGGACTTACTGCTTTTCCCTTATTTTAAACATGCCACCACCACCCCCTGCCCCCAACCCCCAACTCTTTGGAAGTGAAAACAGGTTTGAAGACAGAAATTTGACATGTGGGGAAGCACGGCTGTGGAAAATAGTTAGTGGTTGTCTTATTAAAGAGATGAAGTGGTAGACACTGTGGGGGTAGGGAGCTGAGGGCACAATAAAAATAGAAATCAGGACAGGATGGGAGCCGTAGGTCCACTGGGTTTTCTTTCAGTCAGCACATGGCCGGCATGGCTGTGTCTCTGTGAGGCTGTGTATAAAACACAGATTAAGCCCTCATACAAGCTACAGTCTTGGAAAATAAAAAGATATGTACTTGAACCCGAGCTTGGCTGTCAAGAGAATTATGATGTGTTTTAAGCCCTGGGCTTCATTCAGAGTAAATTTACAGTAGCCCCTCCTTCTCCCTTTTCCCCCACCTTCACCCTTCAACCATCACCACTACCCAAAGTGCCCCTTGAAGATGGTATGTTTGTTAAACTTTTCATGCAAGCATGCAAACAAATGCATGCTCTGTCTATATAATGTCCACTCACATCCCCTTCCCCTTGCCACGTCCGGGAATTCCTCTCTCTGCTTTTCAAATCATGGCACAGAATATCTGAGTAGTCATCTTGTCAAAATAATCCAAATGTATTTAACGCTCGCCCAAAAAAGTAGGAAAAAAAGAAGAAGAAAAATCCATTTAAGAGGAAACATGAAGTCTGGGGTTTATTTTCAGATCATAAATTGGAGTGTAAATATTCAAATTATTTTCATAAATGATTCTGCTCAGTTGGGCTTTTATGTTATCATCCCGTGAATTTTAAGAAAAGTTTTCTAGCAGCTCTTTCTCTCACTCTCTCTGTCTCTCTCTCTCTCTTTAAGAGTCTCAAGTGTCCCATAAAAAGCAAATACTTGGATTTTCAGTTTCTAGGCACTGCATATTTTCCCTCTGCTTGCCTTATTTTTATAACAGTGATTTATAAAGACGTTACAAAAGAAAAGAAAGAGGAGTTTGAAGAGGGGTTGTTATATAACACCGCTTCAAAAACCTATTCGCCAAAGCTAAAGAGAAACAGGAAAAAAAGAGAGATTTTTTTCTCCTTTTTTTTTCTGGCATCTTATCAGCTTGTGATCTGGGATTTGAGCCTGATGGCCACTTCTTGAATCATCTTCCTCCAAAAATACTGACTGCTCCTCGTAGGGAAGAAAAGCCAGATAAGATGGCCAGACCCCAATTCCATTTCCGGTGGGGCAGTGGCCGGGGGAGAAGCAAAGGCCTCCTCTGCCTGCTTGTCCAAGCAGCCCGCCCCAACAGAGCCATCTTTTAGAAGACGGCTTTGGGAAGAAAATGGAAGAATGAGATTCCAGAGGGTCCCCCAACAATGACGGGGCACCAACCTTGGGCAGTGCAGGAAACCCAAGGCAGACATGGTAACTCTAGAAAGATTATTGTGTCAGGACTGTCCCTTGTCCCCCAGAGTCCAGCTGCCCTTCTTTCTTAGTGGGCAGTCTTTCCCATTGGACACATGGCCACTTAGCATGAAAATCCCACATCTCAATACCCTGGGACCATTCCACTAAGTTCTGACCAATGCATTGGGGAGGAAAGCCCCTTGTGAATTTCTGGGATGTTTCTTCAGGGGCTGTAAATCAAAAATACCCCCAACTCCTTTTCTGTTCTTCCTGTCTGGGATGTGGCCATGATGGCTGGCCAGGAACAATGGAATAAATTGAAACAGGAGTCACTAGAGCCTGGATCCCTGTGACCCCTCTTCATCATACTTTTGAATTGGCTACACTTAATTTTATTTCAGTTAGTTAGCTGACTAGTTAGGTATGCAGTCGCCTGTCTATCACACCCGCTTCCCTCTGGCGGAAGGCACTATTGTTTGTGCCTTCTGTTAATTGCAGTCACACCTAATACCACTGAATCCCCGTATCACGGGCAAATGGCCGAATGGGAGCGTGAGTGAGTGGAGGTAAAGAGAAGGACACACTGTGTACATAGCCAGCGATCCATGCAATTGGCCCATGTGAAAAGATCAGGGCATCAGGCCCAGGGGAAGGCTCTCTCACCACCGACCACAGGCAGGTGACATGACCTTGCTAGCCACATGCTATGAGGGTGTGAAGCACTGACCAATGAAGGGCCAACACCCTAGCCTTGACTATGGATTGCAACTTGACACCACTAAATACAAAGGCAACACCTTGATAGAGGAAGACAAGGTTGACTTCAGCAAGGAATTCCTTTTATTTGGATCCACGGGCAAGACCCAGGGAAGTGGCAGTCAGGAGACCAGCTGGCATATTGCATGGCATGGGTATGCTGCAGAAGTCCTCTTTAAGTGAAGGAGCCAAGCTTTCGATTGCTTGGAGGGCTGAGGTGCACCTGACACAAGCCACGCTGGTTGCAAACACCTCCTGTGCACGTGGGAGCTAGACAAAGACTAACGAAGATCAGAGAAGAACGGATGCGTTTCCATGATGGTGCTGGGGAGGAGTATTCAACACTCCCGAACGGACTGCCAGAAGAACACACCATCTGTCTGGTAAGAGGTGCAGCCAGCACAGTTCTTAGGAGCAAACACACAAGGCAAGGACACTTTGTTCTAGTGAACTGCCCTTCGATGATGCTCACCTTCATGACACAATCGCTGAAGACAAAGCAGGTGCATAAGCAAATGTGGTGAAGAAAGCTGATGGTGCCCAGCTATCAAAAGATATAGCATCTTCTGGGGTCTTAAAGATAGACAGGCGGCCATCTAGGTGAGAAGCAACAAAGTCCACATGGAAGAAGTGCACCATCCTGTGTGATCACGAGGTGTTGATGGGATCAGGTATTGAGAATCAAAGAACAAAAACTCATATCATTGTGAACTAGGGGGAGTGTGGAGTGGACACTCAAAGCCCATCTATAGGCAACTAGATATCCCCTTGCAGAAGGGTCTCAGGGAGTTGATGAGCCAGTTAGGGTACAGGATAGCACCAATGAAGCATATGAGTTTCCTCTAGTTCTTTAATGCTTCCTTCTCCACACTATCATGACTCCATTTCTACCTTGCAAATCAAGCTAGACCAGAGCATGGACATGGGTACAGATAAGGACTGAACACACAGGGAATCCAGGTCAGATATAATTCTCAAGACCAATAATGAGAGTAGCAATACCAGGAAGTGAAGGGTAAGGTGGGGTAGAAACAGGGAACCAATCACAATGGCATACATTTAACTCCTTCCCTGGGAGACAGACAACAGAAAAGTGGGTGAAGAGAGACATTGGACAGTGTCAGAACAAAATATATAAGTTATCAAATGTTCAGGAGGGAGGGAGAGGTGTGAGGGGAAAAATGAACTGATTCCAAGGGCTCAAGTAGAAAGCAAATGTTTTGAGAAGGATGATGACAACCAATGTACAAATGTGCTTGATCCATGTATGTATGTATGTATGTATGCATATATGCATTGCGATAACAGTTGTAAGAGCCCTCAGTAGAATGATTTTTTAAAAAATAGGGGGAGAGGAGAAAACAAACACACAGAGTTTTGGTCTCCCCTACTTTGGGCATGTCCTCAGAAGAGACAAGGCCCTGGAAAAGGACATTCATTATACTTGGCAAAATGGGGTCGTACACACACACACACACGTGCGCGCGCGCACTTAGCCACACAAGCATCCTTCATAAGATAGATCCACACAGTGGCTACAACAACAGGCTCTAGCTTAAGGATCACTGTGAAAATGGTACCGGACGAGGCCTTGTTTCCATAGGTTGTGCGTGGGGTCATAGGCATAGAGCTGCCTCCGTGGCACCTAGCCACCACAGAAAGGTAGGTTGTGAGGCACCACTGAGGTATCCACCCCCCTTTCCCCTCATTGGTTTCCTGTACCCCACACTGGGTCATTCATTCACTTTTTGAGGCACCCTGGTGACAAAGACCAATTGGACGGCAACATGTCACCAAGTGGGGGACCTCAGAGAACAGAAATCTAGTTTCTGGAAATGTAGGCCAATAGGTCACTTCAGTGTGCAGAAGGGGTTGTATTTTCCTAGGAGTCTCCCTGGTCTCCTTTCAGCTTCTGGTTACACCGGGCGTCTCTAGTCCTTTGACCGATAGAAGGATTCTCATGCAGTGTTTCACCCATGTAAACATCTCCCTCCCCCCCTCCCCCCACCACTGCCATTTCTGTCTGCTTATTTCATAAGGACCCGGACTCCCCCAACTCTGTGTGAACTGCTTAAGCTAACTGACTACATCTGCAGAGAAAAGAAAAGCCCTGTCTGACACCTGGGGGTAGGACTTGAACATACCTTAGTGAAGGACACAGTTTGACCTTTACCAGGAAGGGAACCCCTTTCCAAACTGCTCCTAAGGTCCCTGCAGAAAATCCCTGACAAGACCACCAGGTGTCCAAGGGTATCCATTGAGTGGACTCCCTCCCTCCCTTATTGCCATGGAATACATTCCTGATCCCCCACGGGCAGTTACGTAATCTCCTGTCAACTTGCGAAGGGATGGAGTCTAGCCTGTCAATCAGGTCATAGCCAGTGAAGTCTCATTGTGGGCATGGCCTTCTCCTGAGGATTCTGGGAACTCCTTTCTTCCTCCCTGGAGGTGGGGCACACTCTCTGCTTCATCTTCCTGTTGAGAAGACACAAGTCGCTATGCTGATGGAGTCAGAGTCCTGGAGCTGGAGGAGTCATGTGGAGACCCACACCAGTGCTGAGAAGCTTCCACTGCCCCTGGTTCCACAAGACTTTCCACCCGCTGGCTGTCGATCTTCCATTGTATGTGTTCTGTGAGTCTGAAGAGGAAGTTATGGACTGGTATCTGACATATGGGCTCATACGGGGCTTATGGACTTGATCTGAACTGGGTCAAGATGTGTTCTTAACCTACAATGTAAAGCTTTCTCTTACACACCTATGAGTGTCCTGGATTTGTTCCCCGAGTCCTCCTGAAAACATATGCCGAGCAACCCTCTAGGACAGGGAAGAACAACCCCTGTGGGTTTCTGAAACTGTTACTCTCGACGGGAGTGGACAACCTCGTCAAGTGAGTACTGACCTAGGGCAGCCCTGAATGGGCCGTGTGCCCGCCAGTCTTGTTCCCCACCCTGGAATTTCTCCTGGTGGAGGATGAGAACATGCTGTGTAAGACAGTTTCTCTCCGAGTGGCCCCTGTGGATGTGCAAACCAACGACCGCAGATAGATCCCAGATGCCATGCCCTGCTCTCAGAAACCTTGAAGTGGGCCAGCTGGCCAGCACACCTGCCAAGGAAAACGTTGGTCTGTAAATGTTCCTGGCAGCGCTTCCAAGGGGTGCCACGCGAGGGCTGGAACCCCTGACCTCCCTGAAAGGGAAGCCTGCAGCTGTGGCCTCCAGGGTGAATTCCCCTGCTGGGAGGGTCCCAGGGAGCTAAAACAGACACTGTCCACATCACACACAGAGCTGGCCCTGTCACTTAAAGGCCAGGGAAGTGGTAGTTTCTAGGAGGGACCTTCCCAGAAGGTCGGTGACTCAGGCTATCCAGACCTACCCCCTCCCAGACAAGGTGAGGAGCCCAGAGACTAAGGATGAGCATCTGGCCCAGGTCCAGAGTCTGCAGATAAGGACCCCGAGGTCCAGGCAGTCACGTAGCAGGAGGATGCTGGATGAAGGAGCCCAGTCCTTTCCCTCTGGTCTAACCAGGAGGTCACATCCTGCTGTACCAGGAAGAGCTTGACAACAAGATGTCTCCAGCAGTCTCTGATAAAGACATTTAACGAGTTGGAGAGCTGGGTTGTGCATGAGGGAGCTGGCTGGGGGTTTGTGTTACTGGTTCCTAAGTGTCCCAAGGTGGGTGGCAGCAGAAATTCATTCCCTTCCAATCCTGGAACCCAGGAGGCCAATTTCTAGGCCAAGGTCTCACTGAGGGACGTAGAGCAGCCTCCTGCCTATCACTTCTACCTTCTTGTGGCAGCCCAGTCTCTCTCCCCATCCTCACGTGGCCTCATTCTCCCTGGGTGCCTCTCTGGGTGTCCCTTTCCTCTTCTGAGAACACTGTCATATAAGATAGTTGTCCATACCACTCCTTGCTGCTGACCGCAAGGTTGGTGGTTCAGACCCACCAGTGGTTCCATGGGAGAAGGACGAGGCTGTGTGCTTTCGTAGAGATTTCTGATGCTGTAAATCTTCCCATGATCAGACACCCTCATCTTTTCCCCATGGGTCCACTGGTGAACTTGAACCGCCAACTGGACACCAAACCTATATCAGGTCACTATGAATCAGAGTCAACTGGATGGGAGTCTGTGTTTGGTGAGAAGGGCCACAACAAATTTAATAAGACTGGATGATCTCCGTGCTGATACGGGTAGGGTAGATGTCAAGGAAGAAGAAACAAGCAGAGAAACAAATGAGGAGATGATACTTTTTGAGCTGAGGCATGGCGAGGTGCTCACCATAGTAGGCGCAGTGGATTTGGACAGCAAGGAATGGATTTAGAAAGGATGGTAACTTGGCAGGGCACTGTCGGTGGCGAGTAAGATCATAGCGAAGAGTCTGTATCCAAGACTGTGCTTGGGCATCGAGCGGACAGAGGAAAGCAAGATCAGTAGCAAGGTTAGGCGAAGGTTAAGGTCGGTTTCATGGTGGGTTTTTGATCTTTGCCATGTGTACCCTCATTAACCTTTAAGGTGGCCCTTCCATCCTTGGGGAGGACTCCAGGTGGCTGTGTATCACGCTGGTTTCACCCAAGCCAAGTTTCCTGGAGTTTATCCTGAATGGCTCTGATCTCTGTGAACCAACCCCCCTGCCTCCTCCCCCCCACCAAACTTTGCATGATCTCCCCAGGACAAATAAGACTTGTGTATGCTCTCCATCCCACTTCTTAGTAGTAGACTAGCCAACCCAATGAGTGCGAGAGGGGTGCATGAGTGGATGTCAGCAGGTAAGTTGAAATAACCTAGGAAAATCCACTCACGCCAGCCTTACATTTCAGTTTGCTTTCCAAGCAAGACTTTCAGAACGTCTCCATTTCTTGGCCGGTTGACTGCAGCCAAGCTCCACGGCCTGTGTGGGTTTGGGAATATGTCTCTGTTGTGTTTTCCCCTCTTGGTTTGGAAACCAACTCACTGTAGGCCAGGAGAGACTTCTGACAAAGGCAGCAGTTGCAGTTGCCGGCCAATGGCTCCCGTCGGGCACCCTGAGTTCACTGAGAAAAAGCAAGTACTACTGTTTGAGGTATGTCTAGAGGGTGGTTTTAATCCATCAGTGTCAGGTTCCTCAGAAATTCCGGGCTTCTGTAAGTCTTTCACTTGGAGTATTATAGGCTGTCACATGTGAACCGGGAGCCAAGAGAAGCAAGGAACTTTGCTCAAGGTTAAATCTTGTAAGGGCGCTTTTGAAAGCATATTAATCCATTAATAATCCATTTGGATATTGGAATATGGGCATATGTTGCTTGGTACAGCATGTCCTAAGCCAGTTCCTAGAAAAATCAAGTGGAAATGTGGCTTGAGACGAGAGGAATTTGAAAACAGTCTCTCCATTATTCCTTCTCACCAGTCATCCCCTCTGCTGGGTTTAGAAAACTTTTGAGCTATAGCAGATTTCTCTCAAAATGGACACACCTGTGGATTGATTTTTTTTTTTTTGGCCCGGCAGGATGGAAGGGTGTTAGGGAGGGGGAGGAGAGAGGCACTTTTAATTTTGAGTATTTCAAATGCTCATATACCTTAACCAATACAGCTGTATTTTAATTATGCTAATTAGATATAGACTTCTAGACCATGTGTTTACAGAAGGACCCTTTTTTCTATGAATGTTTGTGTGCACGCTCATGCATGTGTGTGTGTGTGTGTGTGCCTGTGCATATGCCTGTGACCAAGTGTGTTTTCTCTTGTTACATAAAAGCAACAGATCCTAAATGTATGTTCTTTGAGTTTTTAAAAAAGTATCACGCTCTTTCTGTAGAGTTTTTTCTTTCTTTTTTAAAGATCATTTTATTGGGGGGGGTGCTCTTATAGCTCTTATAACAATCCACGCATCAATTATACGAAACATACATTTTCTAGACATTTAGCTTCTTTTTAAACCCTAGATATCACTTCCTCTTTTCCCCCTGCCTCCCTCCTCCCACCCTCATGACTCCTTGATAAATTATAAATTATTATTTTCATATCTGACACCAACCGCTATCTTCCTCCCTTCCCCCATGGTTTCTGTTGTTTGTCTCCCCCACCCCCCCACCCCGGGGTGTGTGATTATGTGTGGATCATTGTGATTGGTTCCCCCTTCCTCCTAGAGGATTTTCTTCACCCCTCAATTATTTAATCCTTGGAGGTATTTCCTAAGGAGCTCTGTGGTGTAGCAGTTATGCATTAGGCTGTGATCTGAAAGGTCAGTAGTTTGAAACCACCAACCACTCTGAGGGAGAAAGAGGGGCCTTTCTACTCCTGAATAGCATTATCATCTTGGAAACAAATGGGACAGTTCTTTCTCTCTTTTTAAATCATTCTATTGGGGGCTTGTACAACTCTTCACAATACAGCTATCCACCCATGGTGTCAAACGCATTTGTGCATTTATTGCCATCATCATTTTCAAAACCTTTTCTTTCTACCTGAGCCCTTGATATCAGCTCCTCATTGTTTCTCATCCCTCATGGACCCTTGATAATTTAAAAACTATTTTTTTTTCCTGTCTTACACTGACTGATGTTTCCCTTCACCCACTTTTCTGTTGTCCTTTCCCCTGGGAGGGGATTATATGTAGATCATTGTGATAGGTTCCCTCTCTCTCTACCCACCTTCCCCTTCCCCTCCTGATATTGCGACTCTCAATATTGGTCCTAAGGGGTTTGTCTGTCCTGCATTCCCTGTGTTTCCAGCTCTTATCTGTACCTGTGTACATGCTCCGGTGTAGCCAGATTTGTAAGGTAGAATTGGAATTATGATAGTGGGGAGTGCGGAGGGAGCATTAAAGAACTAGAGGAAAGTCGTATGTTTCATTGGTGCTATACTGCACCCTGACTGGCTCATCTCTTCCCTGCAACCCTTCTGTAAGGGATTGTCCAATTGCTCACACATGGGCTTTGGGTCTCCACTCTGCACTCTCATAGGGCCACTCTAACCTGTCCTGTAGGTCTCTATAAGTCGGCGTGGACTCAAAGGCATTGAGTTCTATTGTATAGTTTCTGGGTAGCATAATGGGTTATGAGTGGGGCTTCCAGGATCAAGATTGGCAGTTCTGATCCACAGGCAACCCCAAAGGAGAATGATATGGCTTTCTGTACCTGAATAGAAGGTCACCAGAACCCCGGGGGTCATCCTAACCGGTCCCATAGGGTTCTTGTGAGGCAGCATAGACTTGGCAGCAGAGAGGGTGTGAGTGGGGAAGTAGTGAGATCCTGGTCCTAGGAGGGAAGGGGCGATGTCCCCAAAGCTGCGCTTCACATTCAGACCTTGTGCTCTCCAGGGCTGTGTCCCTGAAGTATCATCATCGATGCCCCATGTCCCGCCCTCCTGTGATGCTAGGGGACAGAGTGCTGTTTGGAGAGTTCCATTTAGTGGGGTCCTCTAGGGAGAGGCCCACTCCTGGCAGCACCCAGTGTGTGCAGTGGGACCACCGGAGGACTGAGTGCTTCCAGGGCTCGCAAGGCTGTGACCTTCCATAAGGAGATAGCCGGGCCTCACTTCCAACATGCCCTTGGATGGGTTTAAACATCCGCCCTTTCAGCTGAAAGGGAGAGAAGGGTTCAGCTGTCTGGGCCACCCTGTCCAGGGGTACTTGAGACTTAGTCCCCATATGGCTGGAAATGGGA
>PVJH01011817.1:0-67116 GCA_004026705.1 Nesogale talazaci | reverse complement strand
TCCCTAAACACAGGAACACATTGTCCCTATAACCTGGCACTCTTTGATACTCTCTTTCCCAACATGATCCCTGAAGAAAAAATGGTGCATAAGCAAATGTGGTGAAGAAAGTGAATGGTACCCGGCTATCAAAAGTGATAACATCTGGGATCTGGAAGGTTTGAAGTTAAACAAGCAGCCATATAGCAGGGAAGCAAACAAACCCACGTGAAAGAAGCACATTAACCTATGTGATCATGACATATAGACAAGATCAGGTATCACGCATCAAAGATCCAAAACAAACAGTTATAGAAAATTTGGCAGTCATGTGCTTATGTTAATTTTATGATTGAAATGTACGGGTGGAGTCTGGCCTGTTGATCTGGAGATAGCCATTGAGTAGCCAATGAGGCCTCTGTGTGGGCATGGCTTTCACCTGAGACTCCTGGGAAATCTCACGATATTTCCCTCATGAAGATGAGAAGCTATCTTCCCCAGTTTTGGGGAGTTAGTTTCAGAGATGGTTAATCACAGGCAACACAGAATGGCAGCGTCTGGGAGGCTGGAATAGCTGGTGGAGAAACCACACAGCTTTGCTCTGATGGAGGCTGGGCCATCCACATAGAGGCCTCTTCCAGCGATGAGTTGCTTCTGCCACCTCGGGATGCTGTTGATGGACCCTGAGTCCTGGAGGCAAGGAGCCATGGGGAGACCCGCGTCGGTGCCAGGACTCTGTACCCACTGACCTGTGACTTCGTGAGTCAGAAGGAGACTTTATGGACTGATTTCAGGCATCTGGGTTAATATGGGACTTGTGATTTTGAGCTGTACTGGGCTGGGATGTTTTCTCAATGTCCTGTTCCTCTTGAATATAAGCCCATTCCTTATATCCATATGCATGTCCTTGAATTTGTTCCACTAGTCTACCCGGACTATCACACCAATGCCAAAGAGTGGGGTTGCAGTGGAGACTGAAAGTCCACCTGTAGACAATTGGACATTCCCCCACAGAAGGGTTACAAGGAAGATATGATTCAACCAGGGTTCAGTATAGCACTGAAACAAAACACATACCATTCCTCTAGTTCCTGATTGCTTCCTCCCACTCCCTGACCCCACTACCATGACCTAGTTCTACCTCACAAATCTACTTAGACAGGAGTACACACATTGGTACAGATAAGAGCTTTCGACACATGCAATTCAGGACAGATAAAATTCTTAGGAACAGTAGTGGGAGTAGTGATATCATGTGAGTATATAGAAGGTGGTGGGGAGGAAGGATTAGAAAGGGAGAACTGATGACAAGGTTGGATATATAACCCACACCACAGTGGGATGAATAACAGCAAAGTGGATGAAGGGAGACAATGGACAGTGTAAGACACTAACAACAATTTTATATAATTGATCAAGGATTCAAGAGGGTGAGAGAGGGAGGGGATAAAAGAGGAGTTGATTCCAGGGGGGTTTAAGCAGAAAGAAAATGTTTTGGAAATGTTGATGGCATCATACATGCTTAATACAATTGAATGGTGGATTATATGAAAGATTTGTAAGGGCCCCCCAAATTGATTAATAATTAAAAATTAATAGAACAAACTGTACCTATAAAAAATAGTAAAACCTGCAAAATAAAATCAGGAAAGTGTACATCAAAGTTGTATCTTCTCACCATATTTATTCCATCTGTGTGCGGAGCAAATTGCCACAGAAACTGGATTAAATGAAGAAGAATGTGGTATCGACATTGGTGAAAGGCTTATTTAATTTAATAATTTTTTTATAATCTGTTAATATTTTATTTCTTTCTTTAAACATTTTATTAAGGGCTCTTACAGCTCTTGTAACAATACATACATCAATTGTACACATGTTTCCATCATTATTTTCTAGATATTTATTTTCTATTCAACCCCTGGTGTCAGCTCCCTTTTTCCCCCTTCTTCCTCTAATGTTGTGTGTCCTTCATAAATTATAAATTATTATTATTTCCACATATTGCACAGACTGCTATATCCCTTCCCCCATGGTTTCTATTGTTAGTCCCCCTGTGGGTGGGGTGAGGTGGGGTGGGGTTGCAGTTATGTTTCAATCATTGTGGTCAGTTCCCCCTTCTTCCACTTTTCTTCCCCTCCCTCCCCCTGGTTTCAGGACTCCCATTTCTGTTCTGGGATTTTTTTTGTTGTGAGCTCTTATGTCTTATCTGTACCTGTGCACATGCTTTAGTCTAGCCTGTAGTGAAAGGTAGTATATGGCCATGATAGTGTGGGGTGAGGAAACTTAAGGAACCACAGGACTTTTGTGTGTTTCATTGATGCTTTACTGCACCCTAATTGATGCATCCCTTCCCTGTCACTCCTCTGTAAGGGGATGTCCCCTTGTCTACAGATAGATTTGTGTCTCTGCTCCACCCCCAACCCCTAACCTCAATAATATGGTCTTTATTTGTTTATTTGTGGTCTTTCTGATTCCTGTTATCTGGTTTGGAGTACACCTCATGATCACAGAGCATGGTGTGCTTCCTCCAAGTGGGCTTGTTGCTTCTCTGTTAGGTAGCCATGTGTTTAACTTCAAGCCTTTAAGACCCCAGATGCTATGTGGCTTTATTGTTGAGAACCATCTTTTTATTCATCACAATTGCTTATGCACCTATTTTTTTCTTCAGCAATTGTGCCAGAAGAGTGAGCATCACAGAGCACCAGTGTCTTAGAACAAAATGTTCTTGCATTGAGGGAGGGCATGAGCAGAGGTCTGAAGTCTTTCCACAAACTCAATGTATTGCCATATAAATATATGTACATAGGCCAATATCTATATCTTTATGAGCTAATATATTGACATACGTACATACCTATGCTTATACCTCTAACTGTATCTTTGCTTCCTAGAGCATTCCTCTGTATCCTTTCACCTTTCTTCTGGCTGACCATTGCTCTGGCCTTATTTTGGCTAGTTAGTAATTCCTCTTAGCTAGATTATTGTTGCTCCAGACCCCCCCCAGGATCTCCACATCCTCCTTGCTGATTCTAATTCCCTAGTTGTTCCCTTTCTTTGGAGTTGTTTGCTCACTGCTCCTTTCCCATGTGGGCATGCCAAGCCAGTCCCCCACCTCTTCTCCACCCAGTCCCACTTTCTCAGGGAGTGTTAACTTTTTTTCCTGTTTTGGCAGGTTAGGAGGATATTATAGATTTTAGGAATATGCCCCTTTTCTGTTTTGTCATGTGAAAAATTCTCTCCCAGTCTGTGGGTTCTCTTGCTACCCTCCTTTTGAAGTATTTCAACACACAGGTGTTTTATACTCAGTATATCCCACTTATCAATTTCAAGTTCACCTGTGTGTATACTTTTTCCTATTGTAGTGACCCTATGTATTCCCTGAGCCAAGATTCTTAGGTTTGTCCCGATTCCTTTGTTTATGGTCTTGATAGGTTGGCATTTTACTCCTAGGTCAGTGGTCCCCCTTGAGTTTTTTCTTGTACATGGGGTGAGATAAACATCTTTTTTCATTTTTTCTATAGGTGGATAGCCATTGCTTGCAGCACCGCTTGTTAAAGAGGGCATCTGCCTCCCATTTAATAATTTTGAGCCCTTGTTGACTATCAGTTGTCTATATGCTGATGGTTTTATTTCTGGATTTTGTTCCTTTTCATTTGTCTTAGTATCTGCCAATATACCAGTACCATGCTGTTCTGACTACTGTGGTTGTGTAGTAGGTATTAAAGACAGGTAACGTGAGCCCTCCAACTTTGCCCTTATTCTTCAGATGTTTTCTGATAATTCTGCACTTCTTTCTCTCCATATGAAGTTGGTGGTCAGTTTTTCCAATTCTTTGAAGAAGGTTGTTGGTATTTGAATTGGAATCATGCTATACTTATATAGTTCATTTGGTAAGATTGACATCTTTACTACCATATTTGTCAAACCATAAGACACTCTTTTCCACCCAAAAAAATAGTGTGTGGGGGAGATGATGGTGAGTTTTGTGGTCAGAAGGTGTGATCCCCAGAACATTTGTTTATGATCCAATGTACCCGCTTAGTGTCTGCTGCTCTTTGCATGCTGTGGATTGCTGTCCATTCAGGTGAAGTCCCACCTCCTGGAGTCTCAATATCAGTCAGGGCACATGATCAGCACAGCACTTACCTCCCCTCATTTTTTAATGAAAGTGATGATGGTTCTTTATACCACTGTTGAGTTTATGTTGTTAAATATTATCATGTTTTGCCTTGTTTTAATAAATATTTTAGTATACTGGTACTATTTGGTTCAGAATATTTTTTCTTGCTTTCCTCTTGCTTTGCTCTGAAAAAATGGGTGCATCTTATGGTCAGTTGCGTTTTATGGTCTGAAAAATGTGGTATATTGATTTTTCCTGATTGTCCTGGAAATCACTGTTATGATTCTCTGCCTCTTCTAGTCTCTTAGTGAGATCATGACGTGTTTTGCCTCTGTTATCTCATCCATAAACTCTTCAATGTCCCTTTGGTGCATGGACTTCATGCCCTCTATTGCAGACTCCTCTATCACTGTCTCCTTATTCTGGGTTGTTTCATTCATCTCCTGTATTACTCCAAACACGCTTCTGGAGATGTGTGTGTGTGTGTGTGTGTGTGTGTGTGTGTGTGATAAATCTGATAGCTTCCAGGGCTGTATACTGGGCATGCACCAATTCAGGCCCTATGTCAGGTGGACAGTGGTACACCTGGGTGGGCCCGAACTAGACCAGGAGGACTTAATTTAGCCAATGGGGACAACCAATAATGTGGACCAGGCTTCCCAGCTGAAGGCCCTAAAGCCTGAGACTCTGAAACCATCATACCTATTTCATCCACCTTCCACTTGGGAACACTGCAGTCTCTCTCTGGCTTCAGGCAACCACATATGGGTGTGCAGTGCCCTGAGGGTGCCTGTTTCAGTGACTGTATATCCTAAAACATCTTCTGTCCTTTATAAAACCACACTTCAATCACACAGCAGACTTTGGCATAAGTTATTTTTCATGCAAAACCAAGGTATTTTCCACCAGAGAAACCTAACCTATTCTGGAGCTAGAGACTTGGAAATAACCTTTGGATTACACTAAGGTAAGTTGACTTGGGATATTTTCCTGAAATGAACCCCAATTCCAGCCTCTTTAACTTTTTGGTCATTCACATCACCCTTGGGCACCTGAGGAAACAGCGGCTTGATGGGACTTGCAGAAAGTATGCCAGACTGAACCTTTCCTACAAGGCAAGGTTGCAGTTGTCCCTAATACCTGTTATTTGGGACCACACGTAACGTATGGCAGGAGGCACCTCTCACATCCGCGCACGTCTGCCTTTCTGTTCTGCACTCCCTGTTTGTGTGTGGGGCTGGTGATCTGCCTTTTTGTGCTTCTGAGGGTTTGCATGGCATCCCCCGGCTTGCTTCCTTTGATGGAATCCAAAGACCGCAACCTGCAGTGTTGGGGAGTTTGGTCCCAAAATTGTTTTTGATTTTCATTGGTCACTTTGTGTCCTGGCCAGTTACGTCACGTGGCCGCCATCATTTTCCCCAGCAAGATGGCGCTGCCAACTGTCTGCTGTCATTTTTTTTCTTTTCGTAGAACAACTGAGCATATGACCCCAGCCAAGTTAGCACCCACTGCTCCAACGACATGGTGGGGGATTGGGAGGGGGGTACTTAGTGGGCTGGCTACCTGGTCCAGGAGACTGACCCTACCTAGTCCTCAGGGGTCAGATGCTCCCTTCTCCACTCCCTTCCCTTTGTTTCCTCCAGCTTTTTACAAACAAGCTGCTTGATCCTGTTGTGGGGTGCATGCCTTAGCGTCCTGTCAGTGTGCTAGTTTGTATTGTTCTACCAGCTGCTTTTCCATTGCCGAGGCTTAGGCCAAAGACATTTGGAAGCCAAGCCCCTGAGTGGCTCCTAACTTTCATCTCCAAAGGCTTTTCAGCATGTTCCTGGTACAGCTCCACTGCAACGGTATTTCCAGCCAAAGATTCCAATGTCCTTAAAATGTTCCCTGAGCCAACTGATCAGTCTCTCCTTCCCTTAAAATGTTCTGAAAGCCACTCGTGCCCGCGGTCACTTGAAGCAACTAGAGACTACTTCAAGCAGTAGCCCACCTAGTTTGCAGTCTAGAAAATGGTCAGAACCTGGTTAGCCAGCAAAGACAGGGGTACCTGCTTGAAGCCCCAGTTTCACGGCACCCTACTGGCATGCACTGCCCTTCCTGACCTTGAGGCCTTGATCTCTCAGTGACTTCTTTGTTGTTGTATTTTCTGGATGAGGATTGTCAGTTCAGTGACAAGGGGTTCCCCACTGGGGTGTATGCTTTCTAATTGGGATAAATTTGACCTGGAGAAGCTGGAGCAAGAGAAACTGATTTCATTTTGCAATTCCATCTAGCTGCAGTACATTCTGGGGGGCAAGGAATCCTGGCCAAAGAACGGCACACTTTCCCTTTAAACTCTGACTCAGCTAGAACATGTCTGTGGAAGGATGGGGAAGTGGGAGGAGTTCCTTTATGTTAGAGTATTTTTTTTCTTTTGAAGACCAGTAAAGACCTTCATTTCCAGTATACCTCGGACCCCCTAAAGGGTCCTGAAGCTAAGGACTATGATACCCCAGCTCTGAACCTGCCAATATTCTATGCTTATAAAGCTGGGAAGTTTAGGCCCCAGGCTGTCCATAGGCCTTTCACCCTAATTGAACTCATGCAGATTAAAAGTGACTTGGGTAGTTACTCTGACAAAGCTGAACAATACATAGAAAACTTCCAGTAGCATAGGATGCTGGCTTATGATTTAGCTTGGAAAGATATAATGATCATACTGGGACAGATTATGACAGACTTTAAGAATGAGTGAAAAGGTTACAGGAAGTTTGCAGAGGATTTACAATGTGACGAATGATAAGTACCTAGTAGGAGAAATGATCCCAAGGTTGGGTAGTCAGGGGAACATTTTCTGGTTTGTATCACAAGTGGACTGAAGTCAGGTTGGCAAAGAGTTATTAATTATGCCAAGGTGACAGCTATTCACCAGAGGCCTGAGGAAAGAAAGCCCTGTAGGCTTCTTAGAGTGGCTAAAAGAGACCCTGAGGAATCACACTGATGTAGATGTAGATTCCTACAAAGGGCAAGTCTTACTCAGGGATAAATTTCTCAAAGAGGCTGCACCCGGTTTTCAGGAAATGCTCCAAAAGTTAGTGCAGAAGCCTGAAGGAGTCACCCTGGGAGAGATGGTTGCTGGTGCTTAGTGCCACATTTTATACTAGGGAGCAGGAGTGGGAGGTGCACGCTTAGGAAGGACAGAAGGAAGGATGTCAGACATGTCCAGATATTGGCCATCCTTGCCAACCCCTGCCCATCAGCCACCTCCCAGGTTTCCCAGACCTGTGACCAAAGTGCCAAGTGCTATGTTCCAGCAGCTGGGCCACTAGGCACAGAACTGCCCTCAACAAAATAAGCTTCCCAGAGGGCCATGCTGCCATGGAAAGCAGACTGGCCACCAGACTGTCCTTCCTCCTGCTATGGCCAACAACCAGAAGGAAGGTGCCCTCAGGCCAGTGGGCAGCTGTTCATTGAAGATTGGCTTGGCCCAGTCAGTGAAGCAGCAGGCAAGAGTTGTAATGAATCTGAACCTCGGATGTGCAATTCATGTGTCAGCAAGGTTAGTGGATGCCTTCCTACATAATGAGGCTGCCTGGTCTGTCCTTATCTTCTTCCCTGACCCTGGGCACCATTCAAGGGTGAAACCATTGGAGAGGTTGCATGCTGCCCCCTCAGAAGCAGAGCATACAGACAAGCACCCCAGAGAGCTGTTTGGGGATGTTTTACTGTGACCCCAAGATAAATAAGGGCTCCACAGATAACCCTATATCAGACTCCTCACAGTCTTTAATCCAGTAAATATTTTTACACAGTTCCTTTGTTTGAAGTAAACTGGCACCCATACCTGTCAGTCCTAAGATTTTATTCTTTTCTAAACTTCCCTTGCCACTAACTCGCACCTCTAAGGGCACTGCTATCTCATAGCTTTGCCCCTGTCTTACCTAAACTGTCCACATGTTTCCTTTCTTCCAGAAGTTGTCAGGTCTCTGAGCCAAGTGTTCCTGCTCAAGGATCACCAGCTCCTGTACCACCCAACCTCACCCATTTGGGGGACACTGAGTGGACAACCATCCTGCTCCAACTTGACCCAGGGTCACACTTATAGTTAAACCTCACCCCAGACTCTGAGGACCCCCACTACCACTGGCCACTGAATCATCATGGTGTCCTGCTGCCTACAAAACAGTCCAACCCACCAGCATAGTAGGCCACGGGCAATGCTTGAAAACACTCTTACCAGTCACAGAAAAGGACCAGGTCTCTTGGTTTAGCAGAAATATGTTGCCCAGTTCTTCCAAACAACAACATACTGCAACAACCTCAACAAGAACAAAAGAGTGTCAACACAACAGTGGAAATAACAATGCTCCTAGAAGAATCAGACAAAGCTCTGTTAGATTTCTTGGGTGGGAAGTATCTCAGTTCTTGACTTCACATGAGAAAGAATACAGACTTTGGAGTCCAAGTGAGTTTTTATAAAGGATGGAAGACATTTTAAGCTATACAGTCACTGAAAACAGGCACCCTCAGGACACTGCACATCCACACGTGATGGCCTTTGCATAGAGTATTGTGTGTTCCCAGCAATGAATCACCTTGTTGAAACATTGTGATTGTTATTCTATCAATTTGGGGACCTTTATTTTTTGCTAATGCATTCAATGTGCCTTGGAATTATTCTTTTGGTTCCTTTTTTTTTCCCTCTTAGGTTAATTCTTGAAGAGTTGAAAATCAACCAATTACTTTGTGCATGGTGACTTTGTGCATTCCTTCCATCATCTTTTCAGGTTTTCTGTATCCTTCTGTGTTATAACCAGTGGTGATTTTTTTCCCCCTCAGAAATGCGGACCATGTTCTTCTCTTTTGATTTTGTTATTCCAAGTCTTTGTATATTTAATTAAATTATTTTAGTTTGTTTTGTTGACATGTCCTTTGAAATTTTCTGTTTACCTTTTTTACATCATTTCTACCATTTACTCTAGCTATTCCACCTTGGTGAGCAAGTCTTATTATATCTGCTTTGGTCTTTGTCTTCGCTGCCTTTTGAATTTCTTTTGGTGTCTTCAAATATAACATGCTGTGGTCATATCACAACTCATTTGACCATTGGCTATCAATGTCCAGTGCACCAAATCTTGTCTTGATTTACTCTATAAATCCAAATGAGAAGTACTCAAGGTCATATTTTGTCATCTATGGACTTGTTTTAATTTTCTTCAGCTTCAACCTGGATTGGCAAATGAAAACTTAATGGTCTGTTCCACAGTCAGGGTCTGGTCTTATTTTGACTGGAGTTATTGAGCTTCTTGATTTTCTCTTGCTACAGATATAGTCTATTTGATTCCTGTTTATTCCACTGAGCTAGGTCCACATGAATAGTTTCAAATGAGGTATATCTTCTGATGCCTCATCTTTCCTCTTGTTTCCAACTTTCACATTCCAATCACCAGTAATTATTAATGGATTTTGATTGCACGTTTTATCAATCATGTACTGAGAATATTGGTAGAACTCTTTGTTGTTGTTTTTTTAAGTAGTTGGTGTCTTTTTTATTTGTTGTCATTTTAATGAAATAAGGTGACTTTTGAGTGAGTTAGGTACAAAAAGAGCACATTTCTAAAGCACACCACACCTCACCATTACATTGCTTATTACTACTGCAGTCTCTAAAGGACAGAGTTCTTTTTCATTACCCCTTTCCAATAAACCAATCAATAACGCTAGAAGAATTTTAGTGATTCAAACTTAACTTTCAACTAGAATGGTGATGTTGTAGCCTCATACTTTCATTATATTACTTTTGGTACATGGAAGGCTGTTGCCATTCTTTTTATATTTGTAATTTTTTTTATTAAATACATTTGTTTACATTTTCCTGATCTGCATATCTTTATAGTTTAAAGTCAATATTTACAAAAGGACATATCCTTCATTATAACAAAGTATAAAATGGAAGAAAAAAGAATAATTGGCTTGCTTCTGTAAATAATAAAACTTAGAACATCATGTTTAAATTTAATGATAAAGTATTTATTGCTGAAAGCCAAACACTGCTGGATTTGAACCTCCAACCCAGTAGGCTGCAGTTCTGTGCACAACCACTACGCCACAGGAGCTCAGCCCTGAGCAGAGCTTTTTTTTTTGCGGGAGGGGGTGGGGGGGCATCACTGCTCTCCAGTGGTGGGAGTTGGAGGCCCAGCCCTATTGCTGGAATTGAACCTCCATCCCAGTGGGCTGCAGTCTTGCGCACAACCACTACGCCACCGGGGCTCAGCCCTACGAGCAGAGCTTTTGTAGTAGAAAATGCTCCTGGTGAACAGGCACTGAGCAAGTCATTCTGAGTGCATTCAATGGGGTTGTTGCAATGGTTCTGGTCACAGCATTTTTTTTTTTTGGCAGAAGCAATTTCATTCAAACCTTGTTTCTTATGATTGACAGCTGATTGAAGAGAGCAGCGTATAGCTGTGAACGTTTGTTTCCTGCTTGGGAAAAATGGCACAGAAACTCATGATGTTGAGCACAGCTTACGAGGACAGTTCTATGGGAAAAACTCAAGTGTGCAAGTGGTTTCTCATTGCAAAAATGGTGAAATATTGATTGATCACAAACCTCCTTTTGGAAATTTGTTAACTTCCCAAATGGATGAAAATGTCAAATTGTAGTACATTTGGAGTTTTCTCCACCAGGTAAGATTGTTAATCAGACTTTTTATTTAGAAGTTCTAAAAAGATTGTAGAACAGTGTGCAACAAAAAATACCCAGTTCTTGGCAGATGGGGACTGGTTTTGCCACCACAACAACATATCTGCTCACACGGTCTTCTCAGTGTGCAAGTTTTGGGTAAAGAACAGGATACTTCTCTTATCCCATGCACCTTTTTCACTTGACCTTGCACTGCCTGACTTCGTTTTGTTTCTGCAAATGAAGAGGGACAGGAAGGGATGGTGATTATAGGACATCATAGAGGTGAAGGAAAAATTAAGAAAGTGCTGTCAGCCATCTGAGCAAATTAGTTTGAAAAATGTTTCCAAGAATGGAGTCACATATTTGACAACTGCATTAAGTATAATAGAGAGTGCTTTGAAGGTGATAAGGTTGTTTTTTAAAAATTAAAAAATAGAGCTTTGAAAAAAATCTGTTTGGGGGAGGTATAACCCCCGATATGTACCTGTGTTTTATTTGATCATTAACTGTTAGTGTCCTCAATAGAAATAAAGCTGGATTGGTGGATGTATTTTGGAAGTGTACCAGAATTGAAGAATTGAAGATTCCTTATGTTGCAGTATGTTGTATATTGATGACAGTCAACATTCTGTTCAAACAGTAGCTTGGAAAAATGTCAGAAATTAATTCCCATCACATTTCAATGTGAAAAAGACCTTACCTACAGAAAATAATAGAAAGAATAGTGAATTTTTTCCATTTGAACTTTGAGTGAGATATATTTCCATCTGCTCCTCTCCTTTTCTAAATAAGATACAACTATTTAGTACTCATGAATCTAATATCTATGTAACAATCAAACTCAGTATTGTCATTACAATATTACATTATGTCATTATTTTCTGTTCAAGACCAATTTTTAGTGAGACATCTATCTTGAAGGGAAATAGTAAAAAAAGAAAAGATTGGTCAGTAGTGCTAAATTCCCTTCACTATGATTTGGATATGATAAAACTTTGTTGTCTTGAGAACTTATCGATGACCTTTTTATTGGGAGAATATGTGTTCAATACATGTTGCTAATTATTGCACTTGTATTTAATAATGCTTTCTTGCTTTTCTGCTGGCAACACCATTTTGGATGTATATGAACCAGAGTAACTCAGCTATTAGCAAACTCCCTTGTCCCTGGGTTGGTTGACCTCCCACCCCTCCTTTCTTTAACTTCCTTAATCACGTGCCACCCCCACTCCCGAACTGACGGTCCTATTGTTTTCATCTCTGAATTGTTTATCCCAAATGTCTGATCTACACAGAGAGGCAGAGACATTAATAAGTGCAAAAACTGGGCAAAGCCAAACAAAACAACAGAGAAAGACAAAAACAACAAGACAACAAAAACAAAGACAATAAAAGCACAAAGCAAAGTAACAAGAGAAAGAAAGCCAATGGAAAAAAGGAAAAGTCTGTAATAGTTCCAGGTCTGTTTTTTGACCTTTAGGAGTGATTTCCCTTAGAGTCTGACGGGGTCTCCAAAAGCTGCTTTTGGTATATCCCAGGGACTTCATTGTTCTGTTCCCCCTGCTGCTGTAGGGCATGTCCGTAGTGTTTCGCCACAGTTGATGGGATCAGAGTGGACACAATTCCACACTGAACCTCCAGTGTCATCCCCTATACCTCTATGGTTCTGAGAGGGATGTCTTGTCTCGTAGTGGGACTGGCCCTGTGGTCCTCTCTGCATTGTCTGCTCTGAGCAGAAATATCATCCTTAGGTTTTGGTGGGTCAGGTTGTGCTTCTAATCTCCCTCCCTCCCCGTTTGTTTGCTCCTGTGTGCTCTAATTAGCTGTGCCCCTTGCTCTAAGCTGTAGCTTCAGTGCTTTCCTCTGAAGTGCATTCTTCTGGGAGGTGGAGCCCAGGTAGTTGAGTTTGAAGGTGGACCCGTGGACCTCTCTATTGATTCCCCAGTCCACGTTATATTTATGCCTTGGTACACCTGGTTGAAATCTGGTCTCTTCCTCCTTCTCCGATGGGTGGTTTAGTGTCTTGCTGCCCGCTACCAATATCTTTTTTTTCCTCTTTCTTTATTCCTCCTATTTAGTTAGCTTCTGTATGTATCCCTGAATTGGGTTTAGTTCTTGCCATAGTACCTGGGCCTTGCCCCAGGAATGTATGTGCATAACAGCGTCTCCCCTATAGCCCATTTTTTAAGTTTACCTCCATGGACTCATGTTGTATTTGTCCTTCTGTGCTTGGTCTATGTCACTTAGCATAATTTCCTGCAGTTCTTCCCATGTGGCAATATGCTTCATGCATTCATCACTACATTTTAAGGATGCATGATATTCCATTGTATGTACATACCACAGTTTTTTGATCCATCTGTCATCTGTTGATGGAAATTTGGGTTGTTTCCAACTCCTTGCAATTGTAAACTATACCATGATAGATATTGGAGCACAGCTGTCTGGCCATGGTTTGTTTCTTGCCTCTTCTGGGCACATTCACACTAAAAGGATTGCAGAGTAGTCTGTTAGTTCTGTTTCCATCTGTTTTAAATATTACCAAACTGATTTCCATATTGGCTGTATATGCGTACAGGCCCACCAGCAGTGGATGAGAGTTCCTATCTCTCCACAGCTCCTCCAACACTTGTTACTTTCTCATTTTTTGAGTTGGGCTCTCTTTGAGTGTGTTAGCGGGTATCCACTAGTTGTTTTAATCTGCATTTCTCTTCTGGTTAATGATAGGGAACATATTTTCATATGGTTATTGGCCATTCAGAGGTCTGCCCTTGCATGGCACACTATTTTATTTATCTGAAGAATGAGAAACTATCCTTATCTTTTTTCCTTTTTAATACTCAATATCACACCAAGTAGTTCTATTAAAAATAGCTTCTTGACAATGTTAAGTTACATTTCCCAACTTTATGGAATTCTTTGAATTTTTTTCCTTATGCTTATTGAGTTTAGTAAAGTATGAAAATATCACAATGAGTTTAGCTACTGCTAGTAAACAGAGAAAAGGGTGATGACCAGTTCCCTAATATTCTTTCTTCAAGCTGATGGTATTTAATGTGTTAGTCTGGGCTGACTAGAGCAACAAATTCATAGACATTCATATGTGTATAAGAGTTTTACATAAAAAATCAATTGTGTATTGATAAAATATCCTAGTCCAGTCCAAATCAAGTCCACAACTTCAATATCAACCCAAATATCTGATGCCAATCTATAAGCTCCCCTTCATACTCATGTAACACTTGTAATGACACTGAATGCAGGAAGATCACAGGCCGTGGGTGGAAAGTCTTTTGGATCCAGTGACCGTAGAAGCATCTTGATTCTGACAGGGGTCTTCATGTGGCTCATACAGCTGTAGCTAGACGTGTCCCGTCAGCAGGGATGTCTCATAGGGAGTGAGTGAGTGTGTGCCCCACCTCCATTGAACTATTTATCTCTTTAGCTGCCCAGATAAGTTATCAAGCTGGAACTGATTGACAGGCTAAACTTCACCCCATCACTCTTAATAATCTCAAGTTGACAACAGATTATGTAGCTAGCTACCACATTTAATGTTTGCTTTCTTGCACATTATAGCTTATACCCCAAATTCCAAAATAATAAAAAGTCTCGTGTATTCATTGTATTACACTAATATTTGTTTTGCAAATATTCTTATGCTATATTATATTAAATCTCAATTATTCACAATAATTCAGGTTACATATTCATTTTCTGCACATTATAATTCGGGGAAAAAGAAGGTCTCTAACAATGAGACCAGAGAACTGAGAGCAAGTTGAGAAGACAGACAGCAACCAGGTAGTTTCAAAATTACACCAATGCCCATTTCCTATTTCCCAAACCTAATAGAAGAAGATTTCATTGACATAGATCACAGGGGAGGCCAAAAGATATAAGGAAGAAAAGAAAGAAATTAAATGAAAGATATAAATTCCTCATTTTCTATTGAAAGAAGATTTTATAGCATATTTATTGTTATTTACTTATGCTGAATCAAGTCAGCAAAAACATACAGAAGGTTCAGGTAGTCTGGCAAAAGAAAGGAATGTATTGAAAAATAAAATCCCCTTTTGGGGGGAGAGACGGCAATGCCTCATTCAGAGTTCTCACCTCTATTATTAACTCTGCAGCTTGCAGCCTCTCACATCAATATATTTTTCTGAATTTAAAATTTTATAAATTGATTAAAGAATACACTAAGAATACTTATGAAACAACCGCAGCAAAGTAACTTTTACATGGATATGATATAAAACAAATGTTTTATATTGGGTTACCTCGTTAAAAAAAAGAGTGAAGCTTATATATAAATAGAGAGAGAAATTTAAATCAAGTAAATGGCTCACACAGTGATAGAGGCAGGCAAGTCTGTGGGCCAGGTGTTCAACTAGAGGCTTCTCCTGATTTATGTAGCTGCAGGAGCTGATGAACCCAAGTACGCAGGTCAGATTGCATGCTTATGCCAGCAGAAAGGAGGAAATACATACTGGCAGGATGCTGAAAACTCCCAGGATCAGCAAGCAGTAGAGTCAATTGCTAGTACTCCATACAAAAACCCGAGGTTAAATCAGGAGCCCCATGTAGAAGACAGACCCAACAAAACTAAAGAAACTGTCCCATCACCTCCATGTGTGTTACAAGTAGTTCCCTCCCTCAAGGAGATCTCATCATGGAGGATAATTAAGTTTTAATTGCCAAACTACTGAGAATCCTGGCTTAACTCAGTGGACATAAATAAAATGTTCTCTCTCTCTCTCTCTCTCTCTCTCTCTCTCACACACACACACACATACACACACACACATTGTGATAGCTTTTGGAGAAATGAAATGAGGTGAGGCAATGATAAAGAGACTAAATGAGATTTTGCAAGTTCACATTCTTTTTCTTAATTGAAATCTGCCTTAAATAATCTCTAATGAAGTATGTTGTTGTTAGTAGGTGCTGAGTCAGTGCCAACTGTTAAGACCCCATATACAACAGAGCAAAACACTCCCGACTATGTGCCATGCTTGCATCTGTTATGACAGAGCCCATTGTTGCAACCACTATGCCCTTCTCCCTCAGGTTTTACTGAGGTTATTCTTCTTTTCTACTGAACCGACAGTGCTGGTCACCCCCAATAACATGTCTGAAATACAGGGAGGCACGTTTTACCATCCTGACTTCCAATTGGCATCCCGCCTGTAATTCTTCCAAGACAAGCTTGTATATTCATCTGACAGTGCATGAAACTTTCACTATTCTTTACTGGCACCATAAGTCAAAAGCATCCCCATACCTTCTTATCCATTGTTTACTTCTTGAACTCATAAAATATAAATAAGTTTCTTCTTCTTTGGACAATTGCTATTGTAAAATTTGTAGTGCAAGACTTATGGAATAGATTAATAAATAAGTGGTCTCTTCAAATTTACACTGCCTAACTCTCTACTTAGCTATCAACATCAACCAAATGTCAGTGAGAGTTTAACTCTAATTCAAAAGAATACAAGAGTGAACACAACTGGATGGACAATATCATCACAGCCAAAGAGAAGTTTGAAATTATTAAGGACGCCGTATTGCGTGAATCCACAATCAAAGCCCCTGGAAGCAGCAGTCAGGAAATCAAAGGACTTTATGCAGAGAATAGATTTACTGCAGAATGACTCCTTAAAAGGTGTCATTTTGGAGACAAGGATACAGCTGGTCCAAGACTTGATATTTTCTATCAACTCACATGCAGGTTAAAGAGAAGAAATAAAGAAAGTCAAAGAAGTATTGATACCTTCGAATTCAGGTATTGATGGTGGATATGAAAATGAATAAATCTGTGTTAAAGAGCTACAGTCAGAAAAACTTTTTTTTATTTAGGCATCACTGCCCTCTGGTGGTGGGAGTAGGAGGCTCAGCCTTTGCTCCTGGGAGCTGGAATTGAACCTCCATCTTAGTGGGCCGCAGTCCTGTGCACAACCACTGCGTCACCAGGGCTCAGCCAGAAAAACTTCTTAATAATGAGGATGGCATGACTGCTTTAGCTGTGTCGCTGAGGAAGGAAAGTGGCTGGAAAAGATACTAGTTCCTGGCAGAGGGCATCTTGCTTGATGGGCATGAGGTCAACAAAGAAGAGGAAGCTCCTCCAGGAGATGTATTGACACAGTTGCTGTAACACTGGGCTTAAACACGGACGCAATCTTGAAGCTGACACGGGACCACACTTTAACTAATTTAGTTGTACAGGGAGTTTTAAGAAGAGAATGGAAAATTTTAAGTATTTTTTCAATTCCATTTTTTCACAACCTGTTAAGGCCTCCTCATCTATAGGATTGCTCTGGTTTTAGCTAACTAGACCACACATAACAATAGTGTTTTTTTAATAGGGATTTAAATATAAAACCTACTATATGGTATTGAGACTAAGGAGCCAATATTAAGCTCGATGATATATTTAAATAACATGCTTCTAATTCCACATCTAAAATATTACTTGTTTAATTAACATCAAAGTATCAATTGTATATTAAAGCATATTTTGTGTTAACTATTCAATCCTTATATACTTTACATTTATGAGACTATTTCAGTTTGGTCTAACTACATTTGAAATGCTCGATAGTCATGTGTGGCAAGTGGCTTTTAAATCCAATAAAACTATACCTACTCATTCCGATCAAGTTGATACAAGGTCAGCAGTTTGAAAACACCAGTTACTCTAAGGACACAGACAGAGTTTTCTATTCCATAAGGAATCGATGTCTCAGCAACTCACAAGGGCAGTTCTACTCTGTCCTACAGGACCCCTGAGAGTCACCATGACTGGGTGGCGGTGATCTTGATCTTTGAGTTTTGTTTGGGAAATACTTCACTGAGGTTGAGTCAGGTGAAAATGAAGACAGATTAATTTTGTTGGGGAGAAGAGCATATCATTTATAGAGCTCTTGTTCTTCTCACAGTCAAGTCAACCTTTAACAAAAGACCATTCCATTTCAGACTTTGACAAGACATGCTTTTCCCTACCCAGAGGTATCTCCTATAACTACATCATCCTCATTAATAAACCTGAAAGCCAGAGGAAAAACCCTACAACTGGACTTGAATTCATTATCTTTCACTAACACATTTGACAAGCTGTTAAAACGTGCCTGCACTAGACCTTGTTATGAATTCACACCTTCCACTGGTCAGAAAGCCCTTATATTAACCTACACTACTGAGTGAGAAGGATATGTGTTAGTGCTTTAATGCACATAGATTTCTTTATGACAACTGACAGAAAGGAGAAGGGCATTGAAAATCTTTAAAAGGTGTGATGAAGAGACAACATCTGATGGAGTGAATTTTGAAGTGCTGAAGGTTAAGAAGCATATTTTCGGCAGAGAGAATAGGAAATTGGATGTGCAATTCTTCTGTAATTGCTAATGAGAATGAAGTGGTGGAAAATAAAAAATTTTGCCCATGTATATACATACCAAATTACATTCCTGAGCTGTTCCCCTGAAAGGCAAGTTGCAGAGTTTCCTGTTAGAAGTTAGCTCAATTTTCTACAGCTTTTATCTTAAAGACACAAAAACACAACAAGACTTTCATCTTTTCTGAATGTTGCTAAATTAGGTTAGACCTTAACTATAATGAGCTGATATCAAGGACCTAAGTAGAAGGAGGATGTTTGAGAATGAGGATGGCAACAAATGTACAAATGTGGTCTGCATACAATAAAGATATGTATTGATTTTGATAAGAATTGCATAAGTGGATTTAAAAGAAAAAAAAGAATTGCATAAGCCCCCAATAAAATAATTTTTAAAAGACAGTTGTATAAGCCCCCAATAAAATGATACCAAAAGAGTGTTCCTTGGGTTGAAAGGGTATTGATTCTGCAAATAAATTTGTGAATGGAAATTTCCAAAAAGAAGAATGAAAGAAAATGGGAGACTTAAACTATGCAACATTGGATAGGAATCATGCTGTTATAGGCATTATCAGTCACAATATTTGGTTCATCAGAATAGCAAGGGCTGCAGTACTGTATAAATAGCTGAGATTTATACCATCACAATGCTTCATTTTAAGTCTTTTAAGAGTTCATTACCTACTGCTGGACCCAAGGGAGGAATGATGAGTTCAAGAAAAGAAATACAAATTTTTGCTTGGTTGGTTTTTATATAGAGTTACAGAATTTTTAGAACCAAGGATTTGAATGAAGCAGGAAAATGTGATAACTTTTCACATGAGATTTACAGGGTTGGAAGCAAACTTTTATAGTCCAAGTAGAATCTTCCCAAATCACATATTTTAGACCAGATGAGAAATTCCTCCAGGACCATAGAGATTACTCATATAGTAATAACTTCTATTAGCTTAAACATTGATATTCCAGTATGATAATTTACATATACAGATGCAGTTTATATTTTATTCTTTATGATTTTTTAAAAAATTACATGGATTCCAAAAAGAAAAAAATTGCACGAATTCCAAAAATGGAAATTTCACATCAGGCAAAATGTCTCCTACTGACTTAACTATGATGGGTAACTTTATACCATAAAGCATGTTAATTTCTTTCCAACGTGTGAAACTTCAATTTCACAATGAAGACTCTTAACTCATTGATTCTTTCCCACTGTTGTGCCCCTCTGGGGATTCATTTCTGCTAAACACATCCTTCCCCTTGTCTCCCTGCTTATCCATAAAAATGTTATGCTAGGAATAGAAAGTCAAAATCATGAGTTGGAATAACATTAAATAAACCTGCCTAGGGATACAAAATACATTTGAATCTAGTTTCAATATATACATTAAATTGGAGTGTAATATATAATATATACAAAAGAAGGTTACATTGGTGTGTGTGTGTGTATATATATATATATATATATATATATATTACCTTCCAATGTAATCTTCTTTTACTACCTGATGCCCCAAACAACACTTTCTCCAAGGTTATTCAGTGTTATACACTAATGGAGTTAAATTTAGAACCAATTCACCTAACCATTAAGCTACTGCTCTTTGTAATTCAACATTAATGAACACAACTAGACCCATAACATTTTGATTCTAGATTAATGGAGATAACATTTACCCCCTACCAAATAACAAAATTGTTGGACTTCTGTTCTGTCTTTGATCAGTTCATTTTCATTTAAGCACTTATTTTGAACCTTTTTGTTGAAAATATAGATTCCTAAAAATGTACCCTGAGAGTTGATCTAAAATAACGCAGGGAATCTGGGTTTCGAATAAGCACTTTTGTTATGCTAATCTAAGCAATACACAGACAATAGTTTGGGAATGACAGATAAAGACATCATTATTCAGTCTTTGATACCTATGACATAAGATTGAAATAGTAGGATGATGTTCACCTTTTCACTTGGCTATTATCACTGAAAAAATATAAAGAAAAGTAAGAAAATGTACACTACCAAATATTCTGATGAAATCTTTACAAGACACGATAGTAGAAATAATGTGGTCAGGTATAACGAATCACAATTTTATGTCCCTATCCTATACTCTTCAGGTAGCTAATCCCTGTACATTGTTTTCAATTGAACAATTGGTTTCAGGTGTCATTTATCATAATAATATGATTAATTATTGTAACATTGTCCACCAATAGATATGTTTCCTCAATTGTATTGTCTACTCAGAACTGGCTTTATATATCAGAAACCATTTTAAGTGACATCCAGTTATGTGTACAAGTTGGGGTCAGGGATCGGTGATTCAGTGACTGATTAATGTCATTAGGAATACATTATGTTTGTAGGTTCATTCTCACCAAGGCCAATCTAGCTACCGAGTGTGATGCTGAGTCTCAACATGCACTGCTCCTGCTGATGACTGAGTGGCTGGTTGATTCCATGTAGCCATTTTTGAGACTAACAGAAGCCATTTTCTTTGAGTATGTGACCACTGGTGTTCCCGTGACACGATAAAATGTTGTTATGGTGGATTAGTGGCTTCAAATATGGTTAAGAGATGTTTGCAAACTGTGCCACAGAATGTATAATAGATGCTGAATGAATGACTAATGTCAAAGTAATTTCCCAATAGAATGTAAGTGTATGGTGATTAAAATGTAGAAGTATATCTGACACATCTCATGCAACTCTCCTTAGCCAATTTTCAAATTCAGTATTTGTCTTTCCTGTAATCTTAAATTGTTTGGGGGTAAAAACCCTCCTTTCTAAATAAACAGTACATTTTCTGGATTTAAGTGTTAGTTACATTAGACTCTCTTTGTGAAAGTAAATCTGTAGACCAGAAAAGCATTATCAATATAATCAACCCTGAGTAAGTACCTAAAGTAACTGCTTTTCTGTGAGTCAAGTAAAGTCCTTATGGAAGCCAGAGGGTAAACTAGAATGTTCTCTGGTGTTCCCAAGTATATTAATAAATGAGAGAGGTATAATTTGCTATTTTCTATTAATTTCAAGGGCAAGCTACCACTTGTCTATGTGTTGATGTATGTGTTGCTGTGATGCAGGAAGTTTTCTATGTTCCTGGTGTTCTAAATGTCAGCAGGGTACACAAAGTGAGTAAGTTCATTGAAGCTTACAGAGAATGAACAGACTACAAAAAACAAATCATCTATCCAAAACAGGAATCAGCCTCTAAAAACCTTATGCATGGCATTGAAACATTCTATTCAACACTGACAGCTTGATGAATAGAAACATAACATTGTCAGAGATAGTGTCAGAAATTGAGGTCCTAGGATTAGAAAGCATGCAAATAATGCTGAGGAAGTTGACCATAACCACATGAGTAGAATCCAGTGTGTGGGAGTAAAGCCTTCCAGACCTTTATCTGCCGACATATCCCAGGTGTCTGCCAGTGAAATAGAATGATTTGGGCCATTTTGAATGACAATCATGATTTATTATGCTGAAATGACACAATCAAGATGAATGGCACCTCATTCATTGTCTAAGAGGACATTTCAAGATACATCTTGAAATATAATGCTGTCTGTGATAGGATTATATCTATCACCATTCAAGGGAATTCAATCAATACAGCCATTATTGAAATTTATGCACCAACAATTAAAGCTAGTGATGAAGAAATTGAGAAATTCTACAAATATCTTGATTCTGACACTGATGAAACATGTGATCAAGATGCAGGCAAAAGTGCAAACAAAGAGGAAGGAACAGTAGTTGGAAAATGGTCTTGGTGATAGAAACAAAACTGGAGTCCACATGGCAGAATGTTGCAAGACCAATGACTTCTTTGAAACAAATTCCCTTTTTTCTCCTCCAGATGGAATACACAAATATCAAACTGACTACATCTGTAGGAAAACATGATGGAGGATCTCAATACCAGCAATAAAATCAGATCAGGGGCCAATTATGGAACAGGCCATCAATTGTTCATATGTAAGTTCAGATTGAAATGGAAGGAAATTAAAATAAGCCCATGAGAGACAAAATACAACCTCGAGTATATCCTACCTGAATTTTGAGACTATCTTAAGAACAGATTTTCTGCACTGAATACTAATGAAAGAACACCATACATGTTGAAACACAAAATCATTATAAAGAAAAGAAAATATAAGATAAGCAAGACAAACAATCCCTAGGAGAAAACTATGGGACCAATGTTTTCGAGAGAACAGGGAAAAGGGGGAGGTGGTGCAAAGTAATAGGAAAGCCAACAAACCCAGGGACAAGGAAACAACTATCAATCTAAAATCGATGGGGAGGAAGATATAGATTGCCCAGTAGGGTTTGGTCTAGTGCAATTAGCTGAATGGAATTAATGAAGTGAACATGATAGTGGGACAAGAGGAAATTAAAAGGAAATAGAGGAAAGAACTAGCAGACAAACCTTTATAGAGGTATAAATATGGGCACGTACATATGTAAATATATTCATAATATAACAATAGGGACATAGATCAATGTATATATATATATTGATATATTAAGTATCAATGTAACAGATGGTCATTAGGCCTCTACTAAAGTACTCACTCAATGCAAGAACACATTGTTCTAATAACCTGGCATTCTACGATGTTCCCCTTCCCGATGTGATCACTGATGACAAAATAAGCAAACGTGTTGAGGAAAGCTGATGATGCCTGGCTTTTAAAAGATATGGCATCTGGGTTCTAAAAATCTTGAAGATAAGTGGCCATCCAGTTGGGAATCAACTAAACTCACATGGAAGAAGTATACCAACCTGTATGATCATACGGTGTGAACAGCATTAGGTATCATCCATGAGAAGACTCCAAATAAGCAATCATATTGATGCAAATGAGGGGTGCAAACAGAGTGGAGACCCAAATCCAGTCTGTAGACAATTGAACATCCCCTCACAGAATGGTCATAATGAAGGGATGAGCCTGCCAGGGTACAGTGTTGTACCCATTAAACCTACAATATTCTTCTAGTTCTTTGATGTTTAACCCCTCCTCCACTGCATTCCCACTTCTATGACCCCAGTTCTACCTTACAGATTCTGTTAGACCATATATGTATAAGAGTTCTCAACATTTGAAGTCCAGGACAAATAAACCCCTTGGGAACAGTTATGGGAGTAGTGATACGATGAAGGTAGGAGGAAGATGGGGGGAGAAGGGCTGAATCAATTGCAATGATCAACATTTAATACCTCACCACCTCTATCACCACCACCAAGATGAACCCAGGGTGATGAAAAACAGAAACATGAGTGAATGGAGACAGCAGACAGTATAAGACATGAAAGCAATAATAATTTAAAATTTTTCAAGGGTATATGAATTAGCAATGGGGGGGGGGAGGAAGAAGAAAATGAGGAACTGATACCAAGGGCTCATGTAGAAAGAAAATGTCTTTGAAAGGATGATGACAACACATGTTCAAATGTGCTTGATGCAATGTATGTATAATTGTTATAAGAGCTGTAAGAAGTCACAACAAAATGACTTTAAAAAGATAACCAAGAAAATACTGAGGTGGAAATCAAATAAGAATCTGAAACTTGCTCTTAATCATTGAGTAGTTATGAAAAATGGAAGAAATGATGGAGTTAAAGAGCTGAGTAGAAAATTTTTGAAGGAGAGTTGAAGAACAAAAGGGAAATATTATAATGAAATTTGCACAGTCCTAGAATTAGAAAAACTGAAAGGAAGGGCATGCTCAGCATATCTTAAACTGAGTGAACTAATGAAAAATTTCAACATTCCCTTGGGGGAGAGGTGACTGTTCACGTAGTTGGGATTAGGGTTGGGACCTCAGACCCCTCTACTGCCTTCCTGCTACATGCCATCATGCTGCATTCACACCCTGGAACACTGGGTTTAAGTTTGTTCCCTCTTTCCCACAGCAGACTCAAGCCAATAAAGGTGTAGTAACAATGAAATATGCAACTTTCCTCTGGTTCTTAAATGCTTCCCAACTAATATTGTGATCCCAATTCCACCTTACAATTACAGCTAGACCAAGGGATGTACAGTGGAAATGGAAACATGGGGATTTCAGGACCAATGAACCCCTCAGAAACAGTGGTGAATGTGGTGATCCCAGAAGGGTGGAGGGAAAGTGGAGTAGAAAGGGGGACCAATTGCAGGGATATACATATAACCTCTTCCCTGGACAACAGGGAACTGGATGAATGGATACATCAGACAGTTTGTGATAAAAATAATGTGACAAAATAATGTGATATGACAAAATATGACAAATTTACAATTTGCAAATTATTAAGGGTTCATGGAGGAGAGGGAGCGGGAAGCGTAGGGAAATATGATGAGCTGATACTAGGTGCCTAAGTAGAAGAAGGATGTTTTGAGAATAATGACGGCAACAAATGTTGTCTGCATGCAATTGATGTATGCATTGATCATGATAAGAGTTGTACGAACCCCCAATAAAATAATTAAAATATTCAACACTCAAAGATTCTATGGACAAAATATTGAATAATGCAGAAGACATCAAAAGAAGATGGAACGGCTAAGCAGAGTCACTGCATAAAAAGAAATAGTTGACACCCTCTCATTTCAGGAGATAGTGCTTGTATATGAGCAAGAACCAGTGGTGCTGAATCAAGTTCAGGCTACACTGAGAACATCACCCTAAACAAAGCTCTAGGAATTGATGAACTACCAATTAAAATGCTTCAGCAAGCTGATGGAGAAGAGGAAACTCTCGCTTGTCTATTCCAGGAAATTTGGAAAACAACTGCTTGGCCAACTGATTGGAAGAGACACATACCGATATCCTTTCCAAAAAAATGACCCATCAGACTACATAAACGAAAGAATGTATAATTACTATCACATGCATGTGAATTTCTTGCTGAAAGACATCCAACAAAGTTCGCAGCACCACATTGACTGGGAGCTCTGAGAGGTTCAGGATAGATTCAGAAGAGGACATGGAACAAGAGACATGAATCCTGTGGATCTTGGCTGAAAACAGAGACTATCAGAAAGATGTTTACTTGTGCTTTACTGATTACCCCAAAGCATTTGACTATATGGATCAGAGCAAATTATGGAGAGACTTAAAAATAATATAAATCCCAGATCACTTCATGTGTTCATGCGGCACTTGTACATGGATCAAGAAGCAGTTGTATAAACAGAACAAGAGAATTCTCCATGGTTTACAATCAGGAAGAGTAGATAAATACAAAAGTCATCAGAAAAAATAATCAGAAAAAGTACCTCTCACCATATTTATTAAATCTGCATGCTGAGCAAAGCAAAGATGCGAGATTTTATGAAGAATGTGTCATCAGGATTGGGAGATTAACAACCTGCTATACACAGATGACACAACCTTGATTGCTGAAAGTGAAGAAGGCTTGAAGCACTTGTTGACAAACATCAAGGATTGCAGTCTTTCATATGGATTACAGCTCACGGTAGAGAAATCCAAAATCCTCACACCTGGACCAGTTGGTAGCATCATGATAAATGGAGAAGTGATTGAATACAAAGTCATTACAAAATACATATATATCTGTATAATAGTCTCAGAAGGATTAAAAATTAGCAAATTTTCATTTAAAAGTCCCCAGCAAGATAATCAGACTAAATTGTTAGCAGAGTGGCTACAGTTTCTAAACTCATCTCACGTTAGTGAGATTTCAATTTCTTCAGTTGTACATAACAATATAAATTATACTAGTGCTTGCTTCTGCAGCACATATACTAAAATAAATTATACAAATTGTTGTAAAGAGTAGGGAAATTTCTAGAAAGATAATTGCCCTACAATAAACTGTCAATAAATGTCATTATATAGATGAAGTTCATGTTTAGTTTTGATAGCATTATGTACATAAAAATAGACTTGAAATGAAAATAAACTGCAAGAGAAAGAGGGCAAGATCAGATAACACTCTATAGTTTAGTAGCCTATCTGAAGATCCCACAACACCCTATAGTTTTCCATAAGTCTCAAAACAAAGAACAGAGAAGGCAGCACACGGTCTGAATAGGACAGGGTCTGGTAAGACAGCATCATAGTAGGCAAATGCACTACAAAGACTCTGCAACAATTCAAGCGAGGACCAAGGAAACAGATATGAAGGATTATCCTAGAACCCTGAGATTCAGAAAAAAAGGATAGAGAAGTGAGCTGAATATGGAATAGGCAAAGAAACTTATCGAAAGTATGAGAGGTGAGACAAGCAGGTGAAATACTGGCCAGACTGACAAGATGTGGTCATCTTTAACTTCTGCAAAAACTATTCCATAGAAACAGCAACCAATTTGATTGTGAGAATAATTCTATAATTGTGTCTACAGTGCACATGGTTGACAACTAAAATGTGTGATACCCCCTTGTTTCTCACACTATTCTGGTGACCAGAGTGTGGTTAGCCTCTGCCCTCTCAGCAGAGGTAATATATTCTTCACATGCTGAGGCGCTTGGCCTGTCTGAAGTCCATGTGAGCATCTAGAGGCAAGTGAATTCCATATCCCTTAACCTGTAAAATATGTGGTACTAGCTGTCCAACTAGTTTGGCAAGAACTCTTCTTCAAACCAGTTGCCTTACCCCCATAACCCTCTCAGTCTGAAAGAGTTTACCTGGGAATAAGCACCCTTACCTCAGCCATTTTCTGAAACACAATAAACTAGCTCAAGATCAGGTGACTTCATCCCAGACAAAACCTAGGCTAGCAGGAACTCCTTCTAGAACTGCACTTCCCATGCCCCTACCTATCCCAGTCCACCCATGAACCTTTTAATCTAGACCCAGGCTGGCTGCTTGATCCCACACACAGTTTTCTCCTTTCAGTTTCCCGCTTGTTTTCTCCCTCCTTTTTGGGTCTTTTTTCCCCTCTCTGATTTCCTATTCTTTTAGCTTCCTTTCTCCCACAGCCATCTTTTATTATTTTTTTCCTTTATTATTCTACTTTACTTTTTATCTCCCCTACCCCTGGTGGAGTTGCCAGGTAAGCCTAGGACTTCTACAAGGCTGAGTTTATTTTCTTTTATTTTTCTTTTTAGCTATTAAATTCTTTCTTTCTGTTGTTTTATTTATTTCCTCTATTTATTTTTTCTGGTTTTCTTTTGTTGTTGTTTGTTTTCACTTCTCTCTCTCTTTCTCCCTGCATCATACCTTCACCCCCCACCCGCGCCTATTTTTTTAATGGTTCCATTGTGTTAGAGATAATATCCATGCTCACATATCCAATGTGGTAGTCATGTGCTTATGTTAATTTCATGATTGAGATGTAGGGGTGGAGTCTAGCCTGTTAATCTGGAGATAGCCACTGAGAAGCCAATGAGGCCTACGTGTGGGCATGGCTTTCTCCTGAGACTTCTGAGAAATCTCACGATATTTCCCTCGTGAAGATGAGAAGCTATCTTCCCCAGTTGTCGGGAGTGAGTATCAGAGATGATGAATGACGGACAAGACAAGATGGCAGTGTCTGAGGAGCCAACGGAGAAGCCACATGACTTTTCCCTGATGGAGCCAGACCTCTGAAGCTCGAGAAGCCACATGGGGACCCCTGCCAGCGATGAGTTGCTTCTGCCACCACTGGATGCTGTTGATGGACCCTGAGCCCTGGAAGCAAGTAGCCATGAAGGGACCCCTGCCAGTGACGGGATTCTGCACCCACTGACCTGTGACTTTGAAGGAGACTTCATAGACTGATATTGGACATATGGGTTAATATCAGACTTATGACTTTTTAATGGACTGGATTGGGATGCTTTCTTAATTTCCTATTTCTTTTATGTGTAAACCTTATCCTTATATCCATATGCGTGTCTATACATTTGTTCCTCTAGTCTACCCGGACTGACACACCCAAACTCTGTGCCAAAAGGGTGAGACTTTCTACTCCCAAAAGACTTACAGCTTCTGAACCCAATTCTATTGTGGGCTCTAAGGAGCTCTGGAACAATGGTTTTTTTCTTCATTGGTATTTGTTTGCCCTTTCTCTCCATCCCACCCCCTGTGAATTTAGCTTGTTGAATTTTACCAAGCATTTATTTTCTTTTACTTTTTAAAATTTTAGCTATTGAATTTTTTCTTTCTGTTGTTTTCCTGATTTCATTCTGCTAGTTTGTTCTTTATCCTTTTCTTTTATGTTTCTTTTACTCCTTTCTCTCTCTCTTTTTTGTCCCTTGCACAGCCGACCAGATGCCAAGTCAGCACAACCAAACTCCACCCATAATGTTTCCCAACCCACCCACGGGGAGAGGGGAACTCTCTCCTTCTTCGCCACCTCATGCTCCATAGGAAACAGCCCACAGCAGGCACGCCTTCCCTGAACTGTGCTTCAGGAACAGCAATGAGAGAGCTGCTCACATCTTCAAATATACTTCTAGGAGCTAGGTCGGCAGTGAATGACAAGAACACACCAACATACAATCATCGGTTACATGTAAATTCTCCACCGAAATGAAATGAAAGACAATTTTTAAATCACACCCAGAAACAAAAGAGAGCTTAAACAAGTAACTTGAAACACAGAGCCAGAAACTTTCTCTGAGGGGCAAATTTTATTGGACAAACCTGATAAAGACTTTTAAAAATCATATTTAGGTAATTCAGTAATTAGATAATGAGAGAAATACTGAGAAACCTATAGCTAAAATGAAACAGAAAAAAATTAAAAGAATTGGGCTGAGCCCCAGTGGCATAGTGGTTGAGTGTGGGGCTGTGGCTCATAGACTTGGCGGTTCAAATTCAGCAGCGGCTCTCCAGGAGCAAGGCTGGATAGCTCCCACGACCACCAGAGGTCAGTGATGCCCCCCCCCAAAAAAAATCAAATTAAAAGAATTAAGAAAAATCACTTTAAGAAAAAAATGACAAAATAAGTGGAAAAGAAAGAAAACACATAGAAAGAACACAAGAAAATCCAGACAATCAACACTAAGATTGCAGAAAGAATTAATAAAGCTAAAACTAAAAGGAGCAGAATTGAATCAATGTGAGGGTGAATTAGTGAATTTTAACATAATTTTCTATATTTGCTGAGGGAAAAATCAGGAAAAAAGGTTGATTACAACCGTCAAAAACCTAAAAATTATGTGGGATACCATTAAGTGAAAAACATACATGTAACCAAAATTCCAGATCTGTAAAAGACAATAATCAGGAGAAAGAGGAGACTTTCTACTCCCATAAACAGTCCCAGTCTCAGAAACCTATAGGGGTAGTTTTACCCTGTTCTATAGTGTCATTATGAGTACCACCCCAATTGCAGTGAATGAGTAGACAACAAAATGCTTTGAAAAAAATATAGTAGAGTTGTTGAAATCAATATTTCCTAAAACCATGAAACAAAACCTGAATAGGACATATGTCAAAAGAAAATCACCAAGACATATCATAATCAAACTTTTCAAAGAGGAAGACAAGAAAATATCTTGAGAGCATCTTGACAAGAGGGAAACAAAAAAGGTATCTACAGAGAAGACCCAATATGACTAAGGTCTGATATATCAGCAGATATTATGCAGCAAAGAATGATATGTATGAACATTATAAAACTTGAAATGAAAATATAGATATAATATATAATATAATATAATATATATTAAATTATATTTACATATTATATATATATATATTTTTTCAACCGAGAATCTTTTACCGAGGAAAGGTGTCTGTCACATATGATAGTGAAATTAGGACAATTGAGATAAACAGAAATTAAAGGAATTTTCAAAATCCCTACCAAGTTTACAAGAAATATTAAAAGGAATTCTTTGGACAGAGAACCAACAACAATAGTAGACAACAACTTGAGAGTAACATAAATGGCATCACTACCCAGAAGGCAACCTGGATATATGTTTCCAAAGTAAAGCAAAACTACAACCAAGGACTTCATATCTAGAAAAATCATCACTCAAATAAGAGGGAGAAATAAAAGCATTTCCAGACAAGAAGAAATTAAAAGGATGTGTAGACCAAGACCACCACTAGAAAAAATATTACATGGAGTACTATGGCAAAACAATAAACAGCAACAGTAAACAAATTGAGACCAAATTACAAGATATGAAGGCTGAAGAAGACATTGGGGAGGGCAAGAGTTAGCAGCAACAGAAATAAATCCTGTTAATGTACACATAGACCCCGTGTGGCATGATTTTGCAGCTGGATTCTCCAAGCTGCACTTGGATTGGCTCCCAAGTCATGGGGACCCTATACACAATGGAACACAATTCTGCCCAGTCTTACACCATCCCTATGATCAGTAGACAATTTAACCACAGGGTTTTGTCATTGGCTTCATCTTCAAACAGGTACTAGGCCTTTCTTCCTAGAGTTGTCTTAATCTAGAAAACTTCTGAATCATGTTCAACATTATAGCAACATACAAGTTTCCACTGACAGATAGGTGGTTGCTTTGCTGGGGGTACATTATCCGGGAATTAAGCCTGAGTCTTAATTTTCCCTCATGTTAATTCTCTTCTTTTAAAAATGTCTGTTGTTTGGCTGAAAATTTAATCACAGAGATAGATTTAATTACGCACCCAATGGATAGGCACATGGAGGAGAATTCTATCAGAGAATTACCAATGTATCGATACCTAAAACAATCATGAATATTTTAAATGTCCCTTTACATCAAACACATAAAAAAAAAAGCTCCAAACTGTTACCTTTATTTCTAATATTAACTTTGGCATATCATAGTCAGCTGTAAGAGAAGTGTTGAAATATATTTCAACTAAAGTTCATTAGTGTGGAATCTTCACTTTGAGGATTAATGAAATTACAGGTCGATGGTAATTGACTTTTGGTTTACTTGTCCAAAAAGCCCCATGTGGTTCTTATCAATGGTTTTCTGATTTTCAGTGTCCAATCATAATTGATTTGTTTTTCTCCTTTGGAGAGGCTGTTATCCACGGCATTTTGTTTAAGTGTCGAATTTGTATTTTCTTCATGTACCCAATTGCTCTCAGACCAGTGGAATGCTTTAAATATACAAGGAAAGTAAATCAAATAATTTCCTCACAGTATGTGTCAAGGGCTGAATGAATGTGTGCCTGATTTACTACAAATCCAGAGATTATTTGGATTTACAAAAAAAGAAAGAAAGAAAGAAAGAATTCCTCTCACCTGAAGCCATGTGAAGTAAGAATCAGGACTTGCCAAGCATTAAACTTATCTCACAATAGCTTTCTCCATTGTGCTCACCTGAATTTCTTCTTATCCCCCCTCTCCTCAAACAGGGTAATTTACAGCATGTTAGGCCAGCGATGCTTATAAATACTACTTAAACGGCTCAGCCGAAGTAACATAAAGGGCTTCAGTGATTACTTGGTACAACCTCTAGGTCTCAAAAGTAAAATAATGAGTTGGACGAAAGTGTTTTGTAAAATCACACAAACAGCTGGTAGCAATGTGGTGGCCAGTTGTCTCAAACTAATCTGGTCCAGGGTCCAGTTGTGAATATTATAACTGTGCATTGTTGCAAAATGAGATCTTACTCTAGCCTGCTAGATGAGAAACCTGGGTGGCTTAGGTGGTTATGTATTGAAGTCAGCAGTTCCATGATGTCAGCAGTTCGCACATGGGGCTGCTGTACTTCACCCCTGGAAAAAGCCGGTACTTTCTGGTCACCAAAGATTTACAGCTTCAGAAGTATAGGGCACTGTTCCACTCTGCCCATCCAGTGGCTGTGAGTTAGAAAGTCCTCGGTGGTGGTGGGTTTGGGATAAACAGATAACACAGATTGCTACCCTGTGTTGTTGTTGTTGTTTTCTTAACTTTCTTTTTCAGTGATATGAGTTCTTGCAGTCTTCTAATGTCTGACAAGCAGACTTACCATTTCCCTAACTTCAGTTATATCTTGGTCTTTGTTTATTTTGATCTTGGCTCTGAACTTTCCCTGATCTCTGGCTTTTATCTGTAATCTTGGCTGCACTCCATTCTGATCTATATTCCTTTCTGTTACTCACGATTTAATTAGGGATTTTCTCTTAGTCACCCAATTCTTAAAATCGCTTACTTGAGCTTTCTAGTCAGTCATGTGAATTTATCCTTTGGGGAGCCAATTGGATGCCAGTGGGAGGAGTATAGACTGAGGAGTCTGAGAAGTATGTAGTGTCTCTCTATGCCTCCTTTTCGAGAGTAATTGCTTCTATCCTCAGAGTCAGTCTGGGCAGTAATATTTACACTAATGAATGCTATTCCTCTGTCATAAAGACCAGATGGATGCCAGTCATGACAAGTCTTGGTAGCTTTTAATGACTATTCAGCAATGGTAGTCAGTCTGTGCTATTTGAGCAGAGTGTATACACATAGAAGATGCATGTTGTGGAGAGCACATTGTTGCAGGAGAACTAGGAGAAGAGAATTTGAGATAGGCAAGCGAAACAAAAGGGAAGCATGAAATAGACAATCTTATTTTGGACTCAATCATGTTCGAATGAAATTACGTAGGATAATTTTGAATAAGTTACTTATTTTCCTCATTTATCAAATCAATGGTTCCTTTTTCTTCAGTTTTCTATGTCAGTTCCTTCCAGTTTGATGCCTCACTACTTTCATTAGAGACTCAAATCCATTAGCATGACTAGTTAATTTTGATCCATGACTCGCCATAGAGCAGAAGACAACAGCCTTACAGGGTTTCCCTGGTGGTTCTCTTTATAGAGGCATACTGCCACATGTTTACCCTCCAACTGATTGTTGGATTCAAACTGCTGAACCTCTGACTCAGAGTGACCCAATTGAGTGAAATTCCCTATTGAGTTTCCAAGGCTGGAATTGTTACAGAAGCAAATGATCAAATCTGTTTCCTTATGAGCTGCTGTTGTGTTCAAATGGCCAGTTTGGGTTAGCAGTCAGCATTTAATCCACAGTGTCACCAGAGTCCCTTCACGAAGAATAAAACACAAAGCAAAAATTGCCATCAAATCAATTCCCCCTGAGCTCGGCACTACAGAACAGGATCACACTACACCTGTGGGTTTATGAGACCAGAACTGTCCTATGGGAGTGAGCCTGATCTTTCTCCCACAGAGCACTGGTGCTTTTGTATTGCTGGCCTTGTCTTTGCAGCCCGACACATAACCACGACATCACCAGGGCCACCGTGAGAGTGGCTTCAAAATGGACTCCCTCCTCCTGATCTGTCTTGACACTACTGCACATGTTGCACTTGGAAATAAAGATTTATAATGCCATTTTCTTGTTATAAAATAAAGAGCCCCTTAGCAACATTCAGGGATATCTATTTTTCTTGTGTGTGTGTACCCTCAACTCTAAACCACTTATTTTAGTACATGCTACTTTCCCTGGTACATGGTTTCTTACCATTGTCTAAATTTGTATGGTCCTTTATGCACAGCCACTTCTTTTTCATTCTGGAATGTCCACTTCTCCATGCCCAACTTTAGAAATTCTACTGACCTTTCAATGCTGACCTACTCTACTTTCTCTCGGTATACTTGTGAATGGTCCTGCAGAAGAATAATGAAAATACCATGCACTACTACAAAGAACAACTAGATATGTCTTTGAAGAAGTAAGGCCAGTAAGTTCCTAAGAAGTGGGGATGGTGAGATTCATCTAGCATCCTTTGGGCATGTTATCAATAGAAACCAGTACCTGGAAAAGGCCCTCAAGCTTGGTAAAGCAAAGGGCAGCAAAAGAGGTGATGTGCTCAAACATAGTAATGTGAGGATGATGCAGGATGGGGGGTAGGGTTGCCATGCGTGGGAAATGATTCGACAGCATGTGACAACAACAGCACATGTGCAGATGTGCACTGGATGGACTTTCATACTCTCTTCATGCAATGACCACTCTATACCTCATGTTTACACTGTGAGCGAATACCCAAAGTAAAACCAGACCTCCCCCCCCAAAAGCCTATCACCTTCAAAATGCTCTCCATTGCCCTTAATACATTTGTCAGCTCTGTGATTCCATTCTTGGGAACATATTTCAAACTCATCTGCTTGAATGACTATGAGAGTATTGCTAAGTAGTTTTATTATTTATATTTATTTAGTATTTATTTATTACCTAGTATTATTAACTGGTATTATTAACTAGTTTATTGTGCCAACCTGGCTGATAAACACATGGGATTAATTGAAAGGAAGAGGGATAGATGGCTTAGCGAGCCTCATTTTTCTTGTTCTCCTGCCTCTTGTTCGCTGATGGTCAGATCATTGTGTGACTACCTTAACTAGTTCTCTACCTCAGCTAGCAAGGCTCACTTCCTGTAAGACACTCCTGAGAAGGAGTCACATGGACCTACCCTGATGAATCCCTGGGTGCCAGAGAAGCCGCATGGCGAACACTGCCAGTGCTGGGTGATGCTTACATGTTCACTGATTTGGATTTCCCTCCTGCATTTGCATTATTGAGTGTGTTTTGTGAGTTTGAGGAGGACTTTGCAGATCGATGTCATACATATGGGCTAATGTTGCACTTATGGGCTTGGAATGGACTGGGTTGGGATGCTCTCTTAATGTACATTTACCTTTTATATAAAACTCTCTCATATATATACTAGTTTCTGCAGATTTGTTTCTCTAGTCTACCCAGACAAACAAAATAACTGACCACACCTCCCTCATTTTTTTCTTCACTTCCTTTGTGTCATCAAATTGCTGTAATTTCATGTTCTTCCTCATTCATGGAAACAAAAAGAGTGAGGTCAGGTGAGTAATACCCATGGTGCCAGAATGTCATGCTGATTTTTTGAAGAAAAAAACAATTGGCACATTGAGGTGGCTGCAAGAGAAGGTTCATTGCCCTAGTGGCAAAACCAGTCCTCTGTCACAAAACAGACCTTTTGTTGTCACACACTGTTACGTAATCTTTCCAGAACTCCTAAAGAGAAAGCTTGATTAACAGTTTTACCTGGTGGAATGAACTGCAAATAGAATCTCCCCCTCACATAAAAACAAACAAACAAATATAAGAGCATTGGCTTGATCTTTGATTACATGTGATGAGCTTTTTGGGGGCAAAGTAAGGATGGCATCTTCCATTGGCTTGATTGATGGTTGCTTTGTGTGTTGTAAGAATAGCACCATGCCATGTCATCAGTAATGCCCTGGGCGGGGGGGGAGTCTGGATTGCTTTGGTGCAGTTCTTTTAAAGCACGACAGATTTCTAGGCAATGATCATTTTCCTGGTCAGTCAGAACTCAAGGCACACATATTGTAGTGACCTTTCTCATTCCCAAATCTTCCGTTAAAATTCTGTGAACCAAACTTCACAACAGTTCATGTAACTTCCCCCTCTCTTTGATGGTCTGTCCTTGGTCTGGGCACAAGTGCACAGATTCTGTCATTTTTGGCCATTAGGGAATTTGACAAATGCCCAGAACAAGGTTTGTCATCAATAGATATTTCACCTTTTGGGAAATAAGAAAAACATTCAAACACTTGAGATATTTCCATAGTGCTGTCCGTATAAGCTGTGCTCAACTGTAGAATAGTTTCTACACTCTTTTCCCCCAGCAGGAAATAGAATTTCACAGCCTCAAACTGTTCTCTTAAATAGATGATCGCATGCACATATACAAAAACCAAGTTTGAGTGAAAATGCTTTTACAAAATGAGTCACTGTGTCCGGAGAGACCCCACTGTCCTACGCGACACCACTGGGCACACTAACTCAGAGTGTGTTGCTCCGTTGCTCGATGTCACTTACTGGGGGGAATGTGTACTATAAGATATCTGCTCAGTGGAGAATTTTTTTCCAGAAAATTTGAGTAACCCCCATATTTTGGTGAAGTATATCGCAAATATCATTACTTTTATTTCTTGGAAGAAAAGTTAGTTCATTAAGATCATACGAGCTGTTAGCTTGGGTTTGAGAACATAACTCCTCGTGTGATGCTTCTATGCCTTTTAGTGCCATCACATAATATACCTTGTGCATCGACTCAATCACCATTTTCAGTTCTTTGCATTAATGTCAATTTTTATACTCTAGGCTCCATGAAAACAGCAATTTTGGCATACTAGCACATAATGGGTGCTTGAAGGATGAAGAAAGTAAAAAAAAAATGAGAGGAATGACTTTAAATATTTTATCAGATTTGATTGAGTCAATAAATTAATTGGCTCAATCTATTCAATCTATTTGTGTACTTATGTACACTGCTAACTAAAATATCAACATGTGTTTGAATTCTATATGTATATATCCTGTCTAATAAGCTGAGTTCTTTCTTTATCCTACATGAAGGTGTTTATTTTAAATACTTTCCTTCTTTCAGTATTTTAAAAGAAGAGACATAATACATACACTGATCATCATGTGCATTTACATTGCTGCTTAATCTTTTTGTAAATAAGGATTTTGCAGTCATATGCTACTCGATCTGCATCACAACTCTCCCAATGAGAGTAGCACAAATCCAGAAGAGTAATCAGCATTCATTTCATGCTTTTTCTTTTAAAAATGTAGGCGAAACTATTAATTATTTTCTTGTAATGAAGATGGGATGGGAGTATTATTTTCTCATCTCTCATCTCTTCATAAGCCAATGGTCACACACTTTTATTTTATTTTATTTTATTTTATTTTATTTTTGGGGGGCGAGCATCACTGCTCTCTGGTGGTGGAAGTAGGAGGCCCAGCCCCACTGCTGGAATTGAACCTCCATCCCAGTGGGCTGCAGTCCCGCGCCACCAGGGCTCAGCCGGGTAACACACTTTTAGATAACTTGTTTTATATTTTAGCCATGGGATTGTTTCAATTCTTATTGAATGAAATACTGTAGGAAAACTAGGTGCTTTGATCCACTGGATGCATGAAGATCCTCTGGATCCTCTGGTTACAAGCATGAAGAGGATGTTCAACTTTCTTGGGAATTCAGTATTTGAAGATCCTTTGAAAATTTGTGATATCCCTCCTTTGCTTGGTAAGTGTCTTTTCCTGAGACATTTCAGAACATTTCATGCATCCTAACCATGAAACTATTAGACCTTACCAAATAATTTTTTGACAAGCAGACAGACAGAGCAAATATATCTTACTGTTTTCTGTATAAGGCCACTTCCTGCTGTAAATGACAACTTCGAGAGTCCACCTAACAGCCCCAAACAAATCAAACTGGTATCGCTTGAGGCAGTGCTGTCTTATGTCCCAGTGTGCGGAACCACTCAAAATCCTCTTGTTAATCCTGGTTCAGAAGTGAACCAGGAGCCGCTTTCAGCACCTGGAGGTGAGAATTCAGAGCTTTGGCCCATGCATACTGCAGGTAATCACCACCCCCATATTATGCAGACAAAAACAGCAAAAGCTAACTGCTAGCAAGAAAGGGGAAACCCAGCTCAGTGTGGTTGTTATAAATGAAATAGAGAACTGCCCATTTTCAGTGCCACTTGGAGAAGCTTGTGGAGCACATTTCTCTTTAAGGACTCTGAGATGTGGGACTATTGTTGACTGTGATTGGAAACTCCTTCCCCTGTGGGCTGGATGTCGACATCTTTGTTCTCTCAACACTTGCACTCTTAGCTTAATTAGTGGTGTGTCATTGGGGTGGGCCAAATTTTATATCCTGGCATTGGGAGAGGTGTAAAGTTGCACGCCTCAATTGTCTGGAGAGGGTGAGCAAGTCCAGATGACTTGAGCCTTCTGCACAGTGGGAGGCAGATTTCAGTCACCAAACAAGCAAATAAATAATTAAGAGAGTGAAAGAGTTGTCATGATTATTAGTGAGTAAAATATCTTGTATCATTTTTAGTTATGTAGATAGATCATCTATGACATTTTAGGATTGACTTCAGTATGAGAGTTTTTTGGTTTAAGTTTTGGTTTCCTCTCCCCTCATTTGCATTTTTCGTAGGAGGTGGGTTGTCATCTAGTCACAGTATAAAATTTCACAAATTAGGAAACGTTTTGCTTGTAGTATATAATTTTTGTCATAAAAATCAAAGCACTAAAAGACCTAGTCATTGTTGTAAATACTATATTTTTCCTGTTATGTTTTCAATTCCTATGTGAATTAAAAATAAAACCAAGCTTAATACCACTAAATTAAAGCATATAAAAATAAGCAATATTACTTTCTTGAATGACATATTGTAAAATATACTGTAGGGTCTGAATTAAAATGTCTGTCAAACTTCACCACTTTTTACACATTTTCTATTTTCAAAACCCCAAAGAAAAGATTAGGCAGTTATGAAACACCAAAACCTTGCATACATACATGCACTCATAATAGGAGCTTCAAAAAGTTTTGGAGAAAATGGAATTAAAATATAATGGAAATTTTCCATAAGTTTTTGATATACATGTTAGAGGATACATATTTCCCTATAATAAATTATTATTTTCTCAGGCTTATTAATTCCAATTATCATCTTTAACTTATGATATCTGCTTTAATAACTTAGAAAGTGAACAGAGTTGTGTTCTAAATCAAATATTACTGGTAAGTATTTGAATTCCATTAAATAAATATGTTATCTTACCTATAATAATAGCATTTTATTAAATCCTGTAGAAGATCTTGTCCAACATTACCCTTCTCATAGAATGCATACCACATTCTTACTGACTCACATTTGATCGATTATATGAAGATAGGACTAGTCATTTAAAATATGATGAAATTAGAATGATTAGGTAAAGAAAAAGAATAGCTATTATATGATAAATGGTGTGATTTTTTTTGTTTACTTGATTTGATTTACCTCCATGTGAAGTACTACATGAAAACTGCTTTTTCTCCTATGTGCAATTTAAAATAAAAATCCACCATGACAAGTTAATGTGTTCATTAATCAGGTTTGCTCAAGGTTTAGGTATTCACTCTAACTTAATTGGAGTTTAATTAACTTGGGTGCTCTATTGTGAAAAGGAAAACAGCACACACACACACACACACACACACACACCAAGTCCCAAAGTCCCAAAGAGCTTTGATATTTTCAGTGGTTTCTAAAGCCAGGCTGTTGCTTCTTCTAGCAGCGTGCAGCTTCTCAGGTGTCCCAGGTAAACACTCCAGGATAAGCAAGCTCTCTGACAATTGCCTGAGTGTTTATTGTTGCTCATGGTATTGTGAGGGCCAATGATGTAACTACCACAGTGTTTTTGCTTAAAGGTGCAACTGAAGAAATGGAAGTTGGATTAAGAGTTGTTGGTCAGTTTTGTGCTTTATGAACAGGTCTCTGAATTGGTCATTAAGAACCAAAAGAATATAGGTTTCCTTTCAGAAATTTTTTTCTATTGGGCAATATCTCTTCCTGTAGTGTTTGGTTTCTATGGTCCCTGACCTGCGGGTGTCATTCTACCATCTCTATTGCAAAGTTAATCAGTGGCTTAATTGAGGGCTCTGCTGAGGATCCAATTTTCCTAAGTAGGTTAAATATGCTGTCTCTAGTAAACAAGTCTAAGGGGGAAAGCAGCAAAAGGAGTATTACCAAACAAATGGAACCCACTCTTCAAATCTGATGTAATCTTGCAGTAGTCCAGAGCGTCACTAACAGAATTAGAGTTAGAACTTAGAGATAAAGAGGAAAAGTAAAGCACAATGGAAACATAAAATCTTATACCAGAATCTCTGGGATTATCAAAGAACCACTGCAAACTTGTATATGAAACTACCAGTCATACCCTGAATTTCTCTGCCAATGGCAAATGATAAATGTCTTTCTAAAGGCTCTGGCTCACTCAGCTTAAAATACTAACATGGTATAACTTAATATCTTAAAGCAGTTCTCAAAGAATTTTCTCATTTTTTTCTCATTTTTCAATGTTTCCTTGCAACATATCAAGTTAACTTCCCCTGTTTCTGGGAGCACAGTAACAGAGGATTTGTACAAATGCAAATTGAAATGTATTGCTATAAAAGTTCCAGAACATGCATGCACAAATTGATTCTAACCAAAATGGATTTAAACATGTCTCTGTGATCAGTGGATGGCTGCAGACAAATTCTCTCAGTAGTACACATCTTATTTTCATAACCAAGAATACAAAAACAATCCAGTGCCATGGAGGGTTTTTGTTTTGTTTTGTTTTCTGACTCAGCAAACCTACAGAGCACAGTAGACCTGTTCTTTAGAACTTCCAAGCTGGTAAATTTTATGGGAACATTAAATCTTCCCCACCTCCACCCACTTTGCCCCAGAGACGAATAGGCTTGACCAGCAGCAATTAGTAAGTCAGTCTTTAACCCACAGCACCACCAGAATGACTTACGCCTCCACAAAAAATGTTCAGTCAAAACAGTGTTTTCCATAGCAATCCTCTGGGTCAGTGGAATTCTGTGCAGAAAGTCATGATGCCTGTTAAAATCCCAAAGGCGTAATCTTGATAGGTTTTCTGGAAGGACACAGAAACATGGAGGATTATTAGAAAAAGAAGTTTTAATTGCAACTACACAAATAAGAAAATGGAAATTGTGCACGATTTTTCCCATTTCAACAGTGCACCTGTTCATTCTTTGAGAGTAGCAAAGACTATCCAACTATATTGAGTGGGAAGCCCTACCCAGTCCACCTTATCGCTCTTCATCTTACCCCCTTTGCACTTCTTTTTGCTTCCACCAAAAAAACATTGTGAGAAACCCAAGTTGTTCGAACATGCCACAGCTCTCATTTAGACATGGTATAAATCCAAGATTGCAGAATTCTTTGTGGAAAGGTGAGAGTGGTGGAAACCCAGAAGTATATAGATCTATATGGAAAATGTGTAAAACATAAAACCAAACTCGTCGTCATTGAATTGATGCCAACTGTAGGATAGTGACCCTGTAGGACAGAGTAAAATTCCCCCTGTGGATTTTGGAGACCGTAACTTTTATGGGAGTAGAAGGCCCCATCTTTCTCCCTCAGAGTGCCTGATGGTTTCAAACTGCTGACGTTGTAGATCACAGACCAATGAGTAAGGGATATCCCACCAAGGCTCCTTAGAAAACAATAAGTGCATTTTTAATTAGCTGGGATTTAATACATATATCATATCATTCCATAGTTCAATCATGTCAAATAGAACGTATAATTGTTAACACAATCATTTTCCATACGTACTTTGCTTACATTGACTCATTAACATTATATCCCTTTAACCAGCCTCCCCACTACCCCTGTACTCCTTTCCCCTGGAGCTCCTTCTCTTATGTGTTGCACTAATAGGTTCATAAGTCTGGGTTTCATATACCTCCAAATGAAAAAGCATAGTAACCTCCATTAACACAACACCACAACACCTCTGAGGCACATTCTTATATGAACAAATAAAAACTGAAGGAAACAATATAAGCGAGAAATTCAGAAAAATTTTGACACCAAATCAGATCCAGTCTGCATCACATGGGGGGATCTCCTGACAGATTTAACTGTTTTGGTCAAATTTATGCCATTGATTTTCTGTACTCCTCTCTCAGAAGCACTCTGTTTAGTGACCACTTTCCTCCTATTATTCAATTTTAGATAGGGAAAGTTCCCTGGAGGCTTACTTACTAGGCTGTTTACTCCCAACTTAGGCTCTGATACTGATTCCACATTTTCCTTTGGATTATATGGATTCCAATCTTTAGGTGACTGATGATGGTGTGTTTTCTTCCATGTTGACTTAGTTGACACCTCTCTTACAGGGCTGCTTGCTTGGAGAAATGCCTTTAAAACCCCAGATGCTGTTTTGTCTGATAGGCACCGTCTAAATTCATTGCCACATTTTTCTATAGGAGCTGTATCTTCTGTGTTCCCTTCCTGAGGGTATTGAATGGGGATAAATTGCAAGAACTATTTGTTGGCATTAGAGTTTAGTAGGGACCCAAAACCCATTCCTGGATATACACTTTTTGTTTGTTTGTTTGAATTTGCTGCAACTTGGGATTTAATACAAACATCACATATCATATCATTCCACAGTTCACTCATATTGAACAGAATTGTACAATTTCTTACCAAATTCAGTCTTGAAACTTACTTTTCCTTCCTGGCCATCTTAATATCATCTCCTCTTATACCGGCCCTTCTATATCCCACTCCACCCTGAAACTCTTGTTATAGTTGCTTTCCCTGTAGGCTCAAGACTGCACATTTAAATTTATTTAATAAAGGTTTCTATGATTTGGGGTATCAATACTTTGTGACTAACTTCAGAATTTTACCTATTTTATTTCTACTTTTTCTTTTTTTCAGTCTGAGACTGAATTGTCTCCAATGTCATCCATTCAGAAAAGATGTCGTCCATGTGTTTTAGCTCCCAGGAGAAATAAACCAACAGTTGGTTAGGCAATGCTTAGATAGGTACTCTAGAATCTATGATAAGAAAATGTATCTTGGATAAAACAGAATTTCAACAGAGTGCTTTCTTGTCCCAAAATAGGAACCAAGAAAGACCATTCATAATATTCCATTTTACCAGGATATAGAGGTAGACTATTAGTAAGGTCTCAATTGAGATTTCCTATATGTGTGTACAGTATACAGATGCACATACATATATCCACATAGATTATTTATGCCATATATGTATTGTATGTATATATATGGTTTTTAAAACTGAGAAAATTCACACTATACAAATAGTTTCCGTTCGACATTTTAGCAGCTGAGAAGACTGCTGGGCGTAGAGTGGGGACTTCATGGTAGACATCTGTGCTGAGGAGGCACACAAGGAAATATCACCATGACGAAGTCTAACTAGTGAGCCACAGTGGAAGCACATTTCCGTTGTGTTGAGAAGAATGGTGTTGGCATTGCCTCCGAACGGAGTCTTAGAATAAGCCCCAGATTAAGACTTCACTGGCCAAGGAAGCATTTTGCAGCTGATCAGCACAGACTTTCAAACTGACATTTTAATTTGCAAGTGTGAAATCTGAACCTGGGGGAGAAGCATGGGGTGAGGGTATGCAGAGTTGCTTTATGAGAAGCTTTGCCACCTTTCCTCTATGCCAGAAAATGTTTTCTAAATCATTTTCTTCCAGCACATTGCAGACTCCATTCAGTTGACCAGAGAAGCATTGGGGTAGCTCCTGTGAAATAAAACCCCTGGCAACCAGGAGTCCATCTGCTCTGCATTTCCGGTGAGCCTCGGAATGGAGGAGGAGCAAGAAGATGAGAAGACCACTTCTTTCTGCTTGCTCTGAGATGAAAGACATCTACTTAGGGAGCTTCTCTCCAGATCTGCGCTCCCCATTCATCACTCCCAGCACAGGGCAAAGCGTGAGGATGAAGTTCCTACAGGACATGGAGTCATGTAACCACAACATTGAAAATTCTAGCACTGAAAACCTGAATATTAAATTTAATAGTTTTTTTGGGGGGTGTCCTTTGTTTTTGGTTTTCGATGTTATAAATTGACGTATCTTGAGAAATAATTCTCATTACTGCCCTATTTGCACCTCCCTGCCACAAACGTACACACAATGATTATTATTTTAAGATGTTTATAAAGTGTATATATGATTTGCAATCTGCAAAGGAATATGGTTTCATCTTAAATTATAACTTTAGATTGAGACAGATCATATGTTTATAAATAAGACAGAAAGATAGATAGATATTGATAAAAAGGCAGATTAAAGGACTCCTGTGTCACAGTTAGGCTACAATATTGATTTACAATTACAAAGTTGGAGATTAAGGGTGTTCTCAAATAAGCAGCAATGTAAGTGTCAAGAAAATAGATTCTTATCCCAGCTCTTGCTGACTGTACATGCGCCTTCTCTCTGGACCTCGATTTTCTTTCTTTATTGAACAGGAGCAGATGATACTGTTACTCAGGGTTCTGAATCCTTAGTTATCAAGAGTTATATAGAATGACTGAGGAGAAATACGAAGGAGACGCTCAGAACAATTTTATGAATGTCCACTAGAATTGTGAGGTAGATTAACAAGGAAGTTTGCAATGTGTCATAAAATATTAAGAAAAGAACCACATAGAAAAAAGAAATAACCACTCAGAAGAATCCATTTGTGCTAAGGAAAACTGGAAATAAGAGGAATAAAATAAAGCACACACACACACACACGTTTGACTTAAGGATATGATTGCGACCTGCTTCCGTCTAATAGATTGTGAATCGGCTCTTCCTCCTGTCAATGTTATTGATTACAGAGCACAATGGTTCTGGCTCCCGTGCCTACTCTGTAATCACGGGTATATCTGTCTTCATTATTTGGCTCTTGTGGCCGCAGTATTGTAGTCCCTAGCTTGTGCACAGAAGTACATTTCAAAAGTGTGGGAGATTGCATTAGTAATTTCCTCTAGATTATAGCACCTTTCAGTCTCATCACCTAGACCTTCTCCATGCTATGACTCCCTTACTTTAAGAATGCAAGTCAGTTCGTGCCATTTCCAACAGCAGGCAGCGTTGATTGGGTCAGGATTTGCATCCCTACCTTCAACCACAGAGAATCTCGCTCTTCACAGAAACAAACACCCTACAAAGAACGCTACCTGCTGGTTCCAAGCACACAAACGGAATCTCAGAGTCTGCACACAAGTCTTGTCTCCTCCCTTGTGCCACCCCCTTGCAAATTCCTAGGATAAAGTTGCTTAGATGCCAGGGTACCAGCAGTTTATAGGCAGGCCTTGATTCCAGAGGTCACAGAGCACCCATGCCAGTTAATAGCCCAAGGCCTTAGAATTCCTGTCTTTCCCTCTCTCTTTCCTATTTTAAAGGAACACTTGTGGTGTAGTGATTACCTCTAGATTAGCAATTTGAACCACTAGCCACATAGCAGAAGAAAGACAAGAGACTTTCTGCTCTGGTAGTGTTCAGTCTGAAACCCAGAAAGACAGTTCTACCCTAACTTTATAGTATCTCAATAAGTCAGAAACAACTTGAGAATAAAAAATTCGATTTTGTATCTTTTAACTTTATTTGTAACCAAGATGCAGAGAAGAGTATCGGAGAAATCAAGGACTTGAATGCTCAGGATGCAGGCATGCTCATTCAAAACTCATGGGCCCTTACCTGAGATTTTTACTACAGTCTTTAATTTGAAGTGTCAGCTATCAAGACAATCAATAATGGGGGAGTAGGTGTACATGTTCTGGCAAACACTCTCAAATAAGCTGTCAACTAACAGCCAGCATCAATCACCTGGCATGTGAATGAATCAGCCTGCAGATAATTAGAGCTCTGCGTCTTGCCAGCTGATGCCAAATGGAGCCGAGATGAGCTATCCCTGCAGGACCCTATTCTAATAGAACATTCATGAAGAGAATTGAGCTATTGGGGAAGTTTGTTACCTGGCCATAGAAACCATGCTAATACCAGAAACCTGAGAAGAAAAGGGATGTATTCCTATGACCATGTTAAGGTTCAAACTTCTATATTTTTAAATTTTAAAACTTATATATTTATATGGAAAAAGTAAACCTGGAGCTGATAGTGTGGGTCATTTGTGTAATTAATTAAATGCCTGGAGTGGATGCATCATTTTTTCATGTAGCAAGAGAAGCACTTAAAATAGTGACTACCAAGCACTATATACGTGCTATATAAACACTTGTTAAAGCTAAAATAAAGGTGTCATATATATTATACACAATAGAAGAAAAATATGCATGCCTCCCAATGCTAAGAAAGTATAATTTGATAAAGTTTCTGGCCATTATTCCCTGTTTCTGATGCTCATAAAATCTTCTTATAGATTCCTACTTCATGTTCTCATACCACTCCAAAATGTAATGGTTCTTAATCAGATAGTATGATTTTAAGCAAGTTTCAAATCCACTGGAAGATGACATTTTTCTTGACATAATTACCCTTTAATATTTCATCAGTGCTTTGTTAAGAGAGAGCCCCTGGATAACTTTCAGATCCTGTGACTTCGTTGGAAATGGATGCCATCCATTTACTGTCCACAATGAAGAGTTTCACATTTTATACCAATGGCCAAGTCTTTTTTTTTTTTTTTGATTCATCTGACTCTCACTGTTGTTAGGTGACATCACATTGGGTCTGACTGATAACAACTCTATGTGCAGGATAAAGAAACACTGCCCAGTTCTGCCATCCACACAATTGTTCTAACAATTCAGCTTATGGATATCAATTCACTGTGTCAGTCAATCTTATCAAAGTCTTCCTCTTTTTCAGTGTCGCACTATTTTACCAAGCATTATGACCTTCTCCAGGGACTAGTCCCTACTGACAAAATATTAAAAATGCATGAGATGAAGTGTCATCATTGACTTCCAGGAGTGTCCCCTGGATTCAAAAGCGTGCCACACCCTAGCCCCAAAATATATCCTTGGGAACTCCATGCTCTGCTCCCCCTGATGCTCTGCTGCACACTCTCAGTGTTTTGCCTTGATGTGGTGGAGTCAGACAGGGTACAATCCCAACCCTGCTTCTCCATTGTCCCTGAAGGGTCTTCGGTCAGTGAAGGACACTGTGTTTCATAGTGGGGCCAGCTGTATGATCCTCTCTGTGCATTGGCTGTTCTGAGTGGCGATATCACCTTCAAGGTTTGTTGGGCCAAGATGCACTCCACTCTCTCTTCCTTCCCCTTCATTTTTTCTTGTGTGTTCTGGTCAGGCATGTCCTAGTCCCTGAGCTGCAGCTCCCTTGGTGGGAGGTGGGGGGAAGGCAGCTGTCCACATAGCTGGGATTGGAGTTGAGCTCTCAGAACCCTCCAAGCTGCATTCACATTCTGGAACATCAGGATTAAGTTTGGTTCTTCTTTCCCAGTGGAGATATAAATAATACACTCTCCTTGGGTAGGTTGGTTCCCCATTTCCCCCTACACATCACCATCTTGCCCCCGCCTCATTTTGTTACTATATGTAGCCCTGGATTTGGTCTGGCTTCTGCCATGCTACATGGACCTCCCCTGAGGAAGTTCTGTATACAGTAGCTTTTTCCCTATGCCCCTTTTGCATCAGGCCTTGAACTATTTATAGGTTTTTATTTTGCTATTATTACTTTTACATATATATTGATCGTTGGGTTTTGTTGTTGTCATCATTTTTTCTTTGGTTGCTTCATCTCACGATGCCTTGTTTTTTTTGTACATATTATTATCTCTCCAAGTCTATCTAGATAAGGTAGGCTGCAAGAACAATCTAGAGGAGAAAACAATGGGACTGATGGTTCCGGGGGGACATGGGAGATGTGGAGGTAGGGAGAAAGAGGTGATGTTGACCAACCCAAAGATAAAGTAACAACAAGTGATTCAAACTCAGTGATAAGGTGGGTATGAGAAGCCTGATAGGGATTGATCAAGAGTAATGTAACAGAAATTACTGAAAACAAATGAAGATTGAGCATGATAATGGGACAAAAGGAAAGTAAAAGGAAAAAGAGGAAAGAACTGAGGGTAAATGGCATGTATAGAGGTCTAAATACAGGTATGTACATAGGTTAATATATATATATATTTATATATAATGATGGGGAAATAGATCTACTTGCATATATTAAAGGGTTCGTATTAAGAGAGCAGATGGGCATTGGACCTCCACTCAAGTACTTCCTCAATGCTAGAACACTTTGCTCCATTATATTGGCATTTCATGATGCTCACCTTCCAACATGATCACTGAAGACAAATATGTGCATAAACAAAAGTGATGAAGAGAGCTGATGGTGCCTGGCTATCAAAAGATACAGCATCTGGAGTCTTAAAGACTTAAAAGTAAACAAGCGGCCATCTTGCTCAGATGCAACAAAGTCCACATGGAAGAAGCACACCAACCTGTATGACCACGAGGTTTCAAAAGGATCAGGTATTAGGCATCAAAGAACCAAAAATTATATCATTATGAATGAAGGGGAGTACAGATTGAAGTCCCAAAGCCCATCGGTAAGTGAAGTGACATCCTCTTACAGAAGTGTTTAAGGGAGGAGATGAACCAGTCAAGGTACAATGTAGCAACAATGAAATATGCGGTTTTTCTTTAGTTCTTAAATGCTCCCCCCATCGCCCCTGATTATCATAATTCCAAGTCTACCTTTCAAATCTGGCAAGAATAGGGGGTGTACACTGGTACAGATAGGAGCTGGAAACATGAGGAATTCAGAACAGATGATCCCTTCAGGACCAGTGGTGATACCAGGAGGGTGGAGAGAAGATGGAATATAGAGGAGAAACCAATTGCAGGGATCTACATATATGCTCCTCCCTGGGATATGGACAAGAGGGAGGTGGGTAAAGGGACACATTGGACAGTGTATGATACGATAAAATAATGACAACTTATAAATTATTAAGGGTTCATGAGGGAGATGGAGGGGGGAGGGAGGGAAACTATGAAAAGTTGATACCGGGGGCCTAAGTAGAAAAAGGATGTTTTGAGAATGATGATGGAAACTAACGTGGTCTGCATACAATGGATGGATGTATTGATCGTGATGAGTTGCATGAGCCCCCAGTAAAAGGATTAAAAAAAAAAAGAAGTCACACCATTATTGGCTCAATGGATCCTTCCTCTTGTGCTTCTTCCATGACAGACGTCTGTTCCTTGGGAATTTCATAACACTTTTAGTATTTCTGTCAACACCACTGTTTAAATGCATCTATTCTCAATCTCCCTAATTAACTGTCCAACTTTCACATGCATATGAGATAATTGAAAGTACTTTGGCTTGATTCAGGTACACCTTAGTTCTCAAAGTAACATCCTTGCTTTTCAACAACTTTAAAGAGATCTTGTGCAGCAGATTGACCCAATGAAATGCGTTCTTTGATCTCTGGACTTTTGCTACCATGTTTATATTGATTGTGGACCCAAATAAAATCCTGTACAGTTTATATTTCTCTAGTTGTCATGTTGTATTTTATCTATTTGTCTAGTTGTGAGGATTTTCATCTTGTTTACATTGAATTACAATCAATTCTGAAGGTAGCAAACTTTGATCTTCATCAGCCAGTGCTTTAAGTCCTTCTCACTTTCATCAAAGTGGTTTCATCTTCATGGTTTCTTTGTTGTTGTTGTTGTTGTTCTTAGGTGCTATTGAGCCTCTTCAAACCCATTGTCAATTTATGGGAAATAGAACAAAACACTTCAAGGTCCTGTGCTGGTCTCACAATTGTTTCTATGCCTGAGGCAATTGTCACAGCCAGGCAACCCACCTTATTGAGGTCCTTTCTCTTTTTTGGTACCCCTGTACTTTACCAAACACATGTCCTTTTCCAGGGGTAATTGCTAAGGCTTCCTCCAATCCTCATGCCGAATTCTTTGATCTAGCATCTCTGATGATTTGATCAGCGTGCAGATCCTCTGTCCCCCAGAACCATTGGTCTCATTGTTTTCCTCTCTGGATTGTTTATCCTGCCTATCTTATCTAGATAAACACGCACAGTCAATCATAAGCACCAAAACAAGGCAAAGCAAAGAAAAACATAACAAAAGAAAACAATAAACCAAAACAACAACAACCATAACTAACAAAAAATCCAACAGCAGAAAAAGAAAAGCCTGTAAATAGGTCCAGGTCTGTCTACTGACCTTTATGAGGGTTTTCCAGTTGAGTCTGATGGGGTTCCATGCCTTGTCCCCAAAGTCCACTTTTGATATTCCTAAGGGAATTTGTTGCTTTGCTCCCTTTGCCGCTGTTGCATGCTCTTAGTATTTCACGCTGTGTGATAGGGTCCGATCAGGCACAATTCCCCCACTGTATCTCCAGTGGCATCTCCCAGAATGAGGGCATGAGTCAGTGAGGGACATCATGATGTCTCCTGGTGTTCTGGCTCTGTGGTGCTCTCCGTACATTGGCTGCTCTAAGCCATAATATCATCCTCAAAACCTGTTGGATCAGGGTGTGTTACACTCTCTCTCTTTCCCTCTTAATTTGCTCTTGATCAGAAGTGCCACTCTCCATGAGCTGCAGCTTCAGAAGTGCTGTCCTCTGAAGTGCATTCTTTGAGAGGGGGTGGGGAGGGGGAAGAGTATCCGTGTACTTGGAATTGGGGCAAGCCCTGCAGACCTCTCTGTTTGTTCCCTGCTTCATGCCCATATGTTACATTCAAAACTTGGCCTACCTGGTTAAATTCTGGTCCCTCGCTGCCTCTTCTGTGGTGATATAAACAATACTTTCCCCTTGAGTGGATTAGTGCCCTGTTCCCCTGCTCTTTCTTTCTTTTCCTTTTCTTTCTTTCTTTTCCTTTTCTTTCTTTCTTTTGCTTTTCTTTCTTTCTTTCTTTCTTTCTTTCTTTCTTTCTTTCTTTCTTTCTTTCATTCTTCCTTCCTTCCCTTCTCTCTTTCTTTCTTTCTTTTCTCCTCCTTTTTTAGTTGACTACCATATGTATACCTGGATAGGGTTTGGCCCCTCCCATAGTAGCTGGACCTCACTCCAGGAATGTATGTATACAGTACCTTTCCCCTATGGAACTTTTGCATATTTTAAGCTTCCCTCTGTGAACCCAGGTTGTTCTTATCTTTTTGTGCTTAGCTTACTTTGCTTAGCATAATTTTCTCCAGTTTTTCCCATGCAGCGATGTGCTTCATGCATTCAACACTGCTTTTTAGGGATGCATAGTAATCCATTGCAAATATGTAGCACAGTTATTTACTCTATTCCTCCTTTGATGGAAATCTGGGTTGTTTCCAACTCCTTGTTATTGTGAACTGCATCGCAATGAACATTAGAACACAGATATTTGGTGTGGTTTGTTTCTTGCCTTTTCTGGATGTGTTTCCGGGGGGTTTCCAGATTGCATGGTAGCTTGATTTCCATCTTTTAAATAACTCCAAATCAACTTCCTTACTGGCTGTACATACCTACAGGTTCAGCAGTAGTAGACAAGAGTTCTTATCTCACCACAGTCCCTCGAACATTTTTTACTTTCTGATTTTTTTGAATTGGGCTATCATTGAGGGTACAAGGTGGTATACCATAGTTGTTCTAATCTGTATTTTTCTTATAGCTAATGATCAGGAACATTTTCTCATGTTTATTGGCCATTTTGACTTTTGTCTTATGACACTTCTGTTGTTGTTTTTTCTCATTGTTAGTATTATACATTTTAGCAGTAAAGCCTTTCCCTTCTATAAGCATGGGATATTCTTCCCTTTGCTGAGGTGACTCTTGGTTTGCTATTGCTAAATATCTTTTCCTAGTCTGTGGGCTCTCTTATTAATCACTTGGTGAATTCTTTTGATGTAAACAGATGTTTTATCTTCAGTATATCCAACTCGTCAATTTGTGTCACTTCTGTACTTCTATTCTTTGCTATTTCTGATAGCCTAAGTATTCCCCGAGCCAAAGTCATCATGTTATCTCAATTCTCTCATTGATGGAACAAATAATTTGGGACTTTTTCCCTCAAGGTCTATGATTCACTTTGAGTTTATTTTTGTGCATGGAGTGAAGTAATGTTCTTGTTTCATTTTTCTGCAGTAGATACCCATCTTTTCCAGCACCACTTGTTGAAGAGGGCACCTGCTTCCCATTTGATAGTTTTGAGGCCCTTGTCAAAGATCATCTGTTTGTATGCTGATGATTTTATTTCTGCATTTTCATTGCTTTACCGTTCATCTGAGTATCTGTCATTACACCAATATCATGAGGTTTTGATCACTGTGGCTGATAATAGGTGGTAAGTCAAGTAAAGCAAGCCCTCCAACTTTGTCCTTCTTGTGGAGTTCTCTGTTAATTCTGGGCTTCTTCCCTCTTCATGTGAAATTGGTAATCAGTGTTTCCAGTCCTTTGAAAAAGATGATGATATTTATATCGGGATAGCTTTGAACCTATATAGAGCCGTGGACAGAGTTGACATCTTTACTACATAGAGCCTTCCCTTCGATAAGCATGGGATATTCTTCCCTTTGCTGAGGTGACTCTTGGTTTAATGTAATATCGTTATGTAGTTTTCCTCTTATAAATCTTTTTTTGAAGTCAGGTATATCCCTATATATTTCACTTTATCCTTGGCTATTGTTTATCCCCTCTTCTATGGTCTTGTCTGATGCATATATCAGCCCAATAGACTTCTGTCTGTTCATATTTCTCTATCATTTCCAGCAATCCCCTTGTGGAACTTTTGGGATTTTCCATATATAAAATCATATCATCAGCAATTAAAAATAGTTCACCTCTTCCATTCCCAGAAGAAAATGCTAGATGCTTTTTCTTTGTCTTATGTTGTTAGCTAGGACTTCCAGTATGATGTTAAATAGGAGTGGGAAGAAGGGGCATTCTTGTTTGGTTATCTTTTTCAGAGGGATTGTTTTTGTCTTTTCTCTATTGAATACCATGTTGTCTCTTAGTTTTTCATATATAGCTTGTATAATATTGAGGAATCTTCTTTCCATTCATATTGTCTTGATTGACTTTAACAAAAATGGGTATTGGATGTTTTCTAATGCTTTTTCTTCAACTATCAATATTATCATGTGCTTCTTATAATTTTCCATATCAATACTAATGGTCTTCCATATGTTGAACCATCTCTGTATCCCTGGTATGAATCTCATTTGTTCACATTGAATTATTTGCTAAATATACTTTTGTATTCTACTGACTAATCTTTTCTTAAGAATATTTTTTTTCCTTTGGGTGGAAAGCTCTGTAAATATCTATCAGGTCAAGTCAACTAATTGTAATGTTTAGATCTGTAGCCCCTTGATAAGCTTCTTTCCTGTGATCTATCTTACAAAAAATGTTGAGCCTGTGTGTTAGTCTAGGTAGACTTGAGAAACAAATTCATAAGCACACATAAATATATAAAAAAGAAGTTTATATGACAGCAATTGAACATTCAGAAAACATTCCAGTTCAGTCTAATCCAAGGCCATAAGTCTGATATTAGCCCCTATGTCTGATACCAATCTATAAGTCCTCTTCAGACTCACAAAGCACATGCAATGATACCAGGACAATCACAGGCCAGTGGGTTCATAATCTTGTGTATCCAATGGTGGAAGAAGCATGTGAGTGCTGGCAGGGGTCTCCCCATGGCTCCTCCAGCATTCTGCCATGTGTATTGTCAGTAGAGGTTCACCAAGGAACCGAGTTGTGAGTCTCACACCTCTAAAAGGAAGCTACCACTGGATTTACTAGAATTCTCACAAGAGAAGGTCATGCCCACACAGAGGTCTCATTGGCTATCTCCAGATTGACAGACTAGACTCCACCCTTACACTATTAATTCTCAAACTGACACCAGATTAGGTGACTGCCACAGCCTGTGATTTCTTTGTTCATCTTTTGGAGTGTTTGATTGAGTGTCTTTCAATTAAAAGTAAAATTGTTTATTTTAGATCATTAGAACCAGGTTTCCTACTTTTACAAGCTATCTTGAATTTGGTTGATTCTAAACTATGTCACTCATTCAATATTCATTGAGTACCCAGGTAGTCAAGAAGAATCTACTATAGCTCAGAAATTAAAGGGGGAGAGAGAGAGAAAATAAAGGCTATTAAATATTCAAAAGGAGAATCATTGAACATTTTAGTTCCATTGTTATTTGTGTTAGTCTGGGTAGACTAGAGAAACAAATCCACAGAAACTCATGCATATGAGAGAGTTCTATGTATAAGGTAAGTGTACATTAAGAAACCATCCCAACCTATTGCTGTCCAAGTCCATAAGACCAACATTAGCCCATATGTCCAACACTGATCTACAAAGTGCTCCTCTATCTCACAAAACACATGCAATGATGCCGACTGTAGGAGGAAAGATGAATCAATGAGCATGTAAGCATCTCAGCACTGGCAGGAGTGTCCACATGGCTGCTCCAGCACCCAAGGCTGCATCAAGGTAGGTCCACATGGCTTCTCCTTAGGAATATCTCACAGGAAATGAGTCTTACCACCTGAATGAAGCAGGGAACTGGGTAAAGCAGCTGCACCCTGGTTCAATCATCCATTAAGAACTAGAAAAGCAAGACTCACTGAGCTATTTTTCTCTTAACGCTTCAATTAATCCTACATGTGTTTATTGGCCAGATTGGCACAATAAAACTTAACTTTCTCATTATTGTTAGACAATTATGCAAATATATATGTTTGTGCTTTATTTATGCTCAATACTAGATGAGCGTTGTTGTTACTGGACATTCTGTTGGTTTCAACTATTCATAGTAATCTTATTTACAACAGAAATAAGCACTACCTACTATTAAATCATCATACACTCATCCCAGTGGCTGAGCCCATTTTTGCAGCTGCTGAGTCAATCTATATAATTAAACGTTTATACATTTATTTTACATAATTAATTCAAAATTCTATCTAAATTGAGTCCATCTACCTATTTATTTGAGGATCCCTAGTAGCACATTGGTTAAAACACTTGGCTTTTAACTGGAGGGCCACAAGTTCAGTCCTACCACTCACTCCAATGGAGAAAAATGTGGCTATTGACGTCCACAAAGTTTCCCAGCTTCAGAAATCCTTTGTGACTAGGTCTACTTTCACCTGCAGAGTCTCATGAGTTGCAGTCATTCCATAGTAGTGGGTTTGATTTCTGATTTTATCTCTTTCTCCTTTTTCTCAGTGTTTCACATTCATTGGGATTAGGACCATAAAAAACTAAGAACTGCAGCAGTAATTCCAAAGGGGTTGCTCCAGTTCATACATGCATGGCTTTATTCCAAACAAAACTTAGTAAATGATTCTCTGCATTCTGTGTGTGTCTGGAGAAAACTTCTCTGCATAATATAGTTATCTTAAATTCATTTTAGGGTGCCTTCAAAACCAGATACACTCAAACACATTGGTTTTTAAGAGGTTCTGCTGGACTAATTCAAATTAAGGCACAAAAGGCATCTCAAAAGATTATGCAACAAGTTTAAAGGATTTCAGAAGGGCAATCTTCATTTTTCATAGAATATATGATGGGCGCATACTAGTTTATGAAATTGAAAACTGAGAAAAATTCATGAATTCTGTGCCCCCAAATTTATTTTCTACCATTTAAATACACTGCTAATTCTTCAATGATTACAAGGGCAGCACTATAAATTTTTCTAGGTACAGTGTAGTAGCAATGAATCGTGCAACGTTCCGCTGGTTCCCAATTGCTTCCTCCCATCAACTATCATTATCCCAATTCTGCAGACAGATTCGACAAGACCGGGGATGTACATTGGAGTTGGAAAAGTGGGAATTTAGGATAGATAATTCCTTGTGACTAGTGGGGAGCTGTGACACTGGGAGGGTAGAGGTATGTGACACTGGGATGGTGGGGCAGAAAGGGGGAGCTAATTTCAGAAATCTACATGTGACCTCCTTTCTGGGGTGCAGACAATGGGGAGAGGGTGTGAGTGAGTTGGCACATTGGACAGTGTATGATATGAAGAGGTAATAACAATTTGTAAATTATTAAAAGTTCATGGGGGAGGGGAAGGGGGAATGGGGAAATATGGGGAGTTGGAATTTAAAAAATTAAAGAACAAGAGGAAAGAGGGAAAGAGGAGCTTATGCTGGGGGTGCTTCAAGTAGAAAATGTTTGCAGATGAATGTGACAACATGTGTACAAGTATGCTTAATACAAACTATGTAGTGAATATTATAAGAGCTGTAAGAGCCCCCAATAAAATCTATATTAAAAAATTTTTCCTTAGGAAACCTTACCCCCCCATAGTCCCAATCTCATTTCTTTAGAGTTTTTTCACTCCCCAAACTCAAAAAATATTGAAATTGGATGTCAGTACTGCTATTTTGAGATGGTATAAATCAAAGAGCACAAAATTTGGGGGAAAGAGATGAAAATATTGCTTCCATAATGTATAAACTACATGCAAGATATACCAAGAAATAATAGCTCCATATTTTAAAGGTTCATATGATTTTGTTTAAGTACATTTACCTTATCCTGAGAGGATATGTCAAAGAGAATATTCATGTATTGTATGTGTGTTTTGTGTTTATGTATTGTGTTTATGTACTGTGTTTATGTATTTGTGTGTTATTTATTGTGTTTATGTATTGTATGTTTACATTCAAAATACCCTAACTAGAGCCTCTAGACCTCCCTTGTATTAGTACTGTAACTGTAAGCCAATTATTAAATCCCTCTGTTCCTAAACTTTCTTATTTCTAGGAGTGAGAAATACAATAGTACCAATCTAATATTTTTGAGGACAAAAGACACTTCATGTGAATAGCAGTTAGCACAATGTCTAGTACACAGTAAACTAATAAAAATAATCAGAGTAGTTATAGAATAACCATGTTTATCATAGGTCAGTCAGCATTTCTTTACTTTTCTAAGCTATAGGATGACTACTTTCAGATTTTAATTTAAAGGATTCTTGTGATATTAGAAAGAGATCACATACCTTATCTAACTAGATTATGTCATCAGCCTTCCCTTATAACACAGTATTCTCTATCCTTCAACATTTTGGTTGTACTGCCTTAATTTCCTCAAACAGCCTTCAAGCCCATTCTGTCTTCTGAAGACCCTATAGGACTGGGTGTAACTATCCTTATGGGGGCTCCAAGACTTTATGCATTTATGAGTAGATAGACTCATCTTTCTACAATGGTGTGTTATTCCATAAATCCAGATTACCACTACAGCAAGCAGAGGAATTAACATGCAAGCTTGAAACTTCTGAGACCAATTTCAATGCTGCTATTGTTCCATTATTCTTTAAAACTTCAATCTTTTCTGCATGGTTGTTAATAAGCCTTCCCCTAACCCTGATACCATATTCTTCTTCCTAGAGCCCAGTTTCTCAGATGATTTGCTCAGCATACAATTGGATAAGTATGGTGAAAGGAAACAACCCAGACCCTCACCTTTCCCAATTATAAGCTTTCAGTACTCCCCTGTTAGCACAGGTGCTACTTGATCCATGTGAGTATAACAAACTGTTCTGGAATTTCCACTCTTTCAGGAATTTCAAGCCTAACCATAGTTTATTATGATCCTCACAGTAGAATACCTTAGTATAGTTAACAAAACACAACTAAACCCCTGTCTGATATTCTCTACCTTGAGCCTAGATCTATCTAACTTGAGCAATGGAATCCCTTGTTCTTTATCTTCTTCTTTACCCAACCTGCATCTCGGAAAGCTCCATGTCACTATACTGCTGTAACAGCTGTTGGGCCATCTTCAGCAAAAGTTCATTTGCAAGTGATATTCATGATACTGTTGTCTAGTTTACACATTCTGTTGAGTTATCTTTCTTTGGAATGAAAACATCTTTGGACCTTTTCTAGTTAGTTGGCCAAGTAGCTGTCTTGCAAATATCTTGGCAAAGACAAGTGAGTGCTTCCTGTGTATCATCAGCAGGGCTGGCAGTCATGAAAGTGGTTATTCACTGGTGAATTCCTGCCTTCCACATGGGAGGTCTGAGTCTGATTCCGAGTAAACACACCTCATACACAGCTTCCAAATAAACTAGACCAAGAAGAAAAACCTGGTAATGTACTTGCGTTTAGCCTATGGGAACTCTGATCACAAAGATCTGATCAGTCACTGGTCCCGGCCATGGCACAGGATGAGGCAGTTTTCTGTTTCATTGTATGCAGGGCTGCAATGAGCTTGGGAGTGATAGAGGGACAGCTAAAAATAGGACCAATAATAACTCTAGAAATGCCTCTTACCGAACAGGTTAGTACATGTTTGTGGTGTTAAAAAGCTAAACAAATCTACCATGAGCTTGTATGGCAGAAAGCTTTTGTGAGTCCCCATAAATAGCCATAGCAAAGTAAGGTGAGAATATTGCTGACTCTTTTATGTCTCATAAGAAACCTCCAATTATTGAGGCTTAAAATGCCTCAGAATCCAGACCAAGGTAAAAGAGAGATGGTATGCTGAGCTGCTCAGTTTTCTAGGTTCCAGTTTTACATTGAAATGAAATTTTCCCTTGTGTTATTCTTTAAACTCTCTGACCTTCAACTTTGTCTCCAAAGAGGAATAATGCCTAGTTTACAGAATGATACTGGTGCTTAATTGATGTAATACACTTATATGTACATTGCTCGATGCCTAGCACCTCACATGTGTTCAATAAACCTGAGTTCAATCTGGACCTCAATTAGAAACAGCATTCCGGAGGCAGCCGAGGGCTCCAGTGCTTCCTGCCACTTTCCTTTCCCTCTTCTCATATGCTTTTTAAAAAAATGACATTTCCTCTTCTGTTCTCCTTCAAGGCCAGCCTTCGTGATTGTTTTAATCAGATTATACCAGCATTTAAATCTTGAAGGGAGTAGCCAAAGGGGGATTTATAGACTCCAGACCTAACCAAATGCAGTGCAAAGAAAATTCCACAGGAGCTATCAGGAATTTTCCTAGAGTCCTAATGGACCCAACTTGGGGACTTCTGATTAGAGTTCTCTGAAAACCTGCCCTGAGTGGAAGATTACACTTGCCTAAGACTAAATCTTAGCAAATTAATTGAAGAAGTGCTTGGTAGGATCATGGGAGTGGAGCTTTCTAGAGATCAAGATTACATCGGCTGGATTGTTTCTTGATAGGAAACAATAGAAGACCCCCGATGAATTTTCTCATTTGGCCTCCTCTCCTCCCTGGACAAGAGCTCCTGTAGCCTTCTGGTCTATATGTGATTTTCAGATGTTTTACCTGATCTTTGATTCTCCTTGCAAATGCAATGTATTCTGTATTCTCAGACATACATCATATTACATGATGATGAAAGACATTGTATTCAATTGACAGGTGCCAGAACAACAGCCTAACACTCAATTACAGTCAGAATTTAACAAAAGCAGACACTCCTCTGTGTCCATCATGATAGTCCAAGCTTTCAAGTGCATTATCTGAATTTATTGCCACAACGGCTTGAAAAGGAAACTCCAACAACCCAATTTACAGATGAAAAAGCAAGTAGACCCTTACAAATTGAGCTACTTAGCCAGTGAATTTCAAACTGAGATTCAAATTCCAATCTGTATGAAAAAATTAAAGCTCCTCCAGAGAAATAGATAACATTTTAAAAGAAAACAGGAAAGGACAAATACTATAGTTTACATACTTAGAGTTTAGTATGAAAAGTTATCCAGATAATGCAGTTAGTCTCTACTATACTAGTGAAAATGGATGTGCAAAGGATGGAATGAAAAGATGAGTTCATAAATGTGCGTTTATGCCTGGCATGTGCAGACTACAGGAAGATGCTGTTATGTCAGGGCTGACTCACCGCATCCTCCAGTCTCAAAGTAGAACTGTGAAATCAAGTGTTATCTGACTGTGACCTTTCAGAAACAGATCATCAGGCCTTTGTGCCAAAGAATTTCTGAGTGGATTGAATTGCCAACTTAACCATTTATGCCACCTTGGGCTACAGCACAGACCAAAGATTTTGTATACATTATTTTTCAATTCCTGTGTGAAAGTGGGACGTTGAATAAGGAAGTTTAAATTATGGTTCTGGTGAAGAAAAGGAAAGTGCCATGGATAGTTATAAAAACAAACAAATCTCTGTGAACAAAAAGAGAGTCAGCAAAAGAAAGGAATACTTTCAAGGAAAGGGGTTGGCTTTCCTTTTTCCTGCCAATATCACTCATCAGCCTTTTCTCTTGTACCTCTTGGGACAGACATGCACATACACGATTTACGTGATCATAACATTAGCCTGGACTGCTTTTTAGGAAAAGTCCAAAAACATTATTTGCAAAGACTACAAAGCAGCTGTTCTCAAGCTTATCTGAATATTTGGAGTAAATCCCTGCTTTGAAATGTAAATGATTTTGCAATCTGTCTAGTTTGAGATAAAGCCATGAACAATGAGTTAATCCATGTTTTAGATACTTTATTCTCCAAAGCCTGTGTCCAGGCCAACCACCTTCTCGAACATAATAGAAGTCACACACAGGTAGATAACTCCCTGCCCCCTATAATTCTAATTCATTGGATATATTATGTTGGACATAAATATAACAAAGTTTAAATGTTTTATATGTTCTTACATTTTCAATATAGAAAGATGATTATTTTAAATATTTATTCGTTATTTAACAGCTAGGTATTTTGTAAGATTGTTTTGTTATACTTCATGAAAAAAAATCCAACATGTAGGGCTGAGCCCCGGTGGCGTAGTGGGTGTGCGCGGCACTGCAGCCCACTGGGACGGAGATTCAATTCCAGCAGTGGGGCTGGGCCTCCTACTCCCACCACCGGAGAGCAGTGATGCCCCCCCAAAAAACAAAAACCAACATTTAAAAAAATTCCATGATGAAGTCAAATGTATTCACCAATGAGAAGGATGAATGAGAAGCTTTTGAAGTAGCAGTAGGATGGAGTGTAGAATCTCTTTGATTTTCTTTTTATAATCTTCAAGTAATAGCAACCAGAAATTCAAAACAGTATTCTGTCCATGTTCACTAAATAAAATGAATCATTTGTTTCTTATCTAGTGTCTTCCCCTTAAAAAGTAACTAATCAAGCAAGAAAAGAATGATGCTGCCCAAACATAAATATTCTCTCAAAAGGTGTTCTAAAACTAGCATAAGATATACTTCATATTTGGAACATTTGTATTTTTGTTGCTATCCGACCTTGTGTATCTTATAAAATAATTATCTTGAATAAATACTGACTGATTCTGAATCCTTCCACTCTATAGTCATTCTAGGTTCAGACCTTTGGAGTGGGCATATTTTTGTAATTGATTTTCTTTCTTATTCATAGTTAGTTCACTCCTGCTTTGCTTTTCCTTTGTTAAGAACTTGTTTTCTCTTCATACCCTCCTACAATACCTTTGTTTCCTTCCTTATTTCTCCCATTTTAGGAACACTTCACCCCCTGTCTCTGCTCTCTGGCCTGTTGCAGCAATGACACACCTGGGTCTTGGGTCTTTCCTTTCCCAGTACAGAACTGTCTGTCTCCCTGCTCTATTTATTGTTTCTAGATTCCAGTCGCTCCTCCTGGCACTGGCTGGAACTCCAACATTCCATGCTTCTGCTTACTGACCTTCCTGCTGGGAAAATATATTTTATTGCATGTTTCTTTCTGTAAAGAAATACTTATGAGAGACAGAAACAGACAGAGAAAAACACCTTTAGGGAGGGGCGGAGCTTCTCTAAGAATTTTGTGGTTGACACGGAAGAACATTTCTTTGTATAGACTCTGAACAAAGACAGAAACTATTTTCTCCTATGCCCCTAATGGCTACAAAAAAAAAAAAAAACAGCTACCCCATTAACCATTGTGTGACAGATCACTGTTTGTTGAAGACAGAGGCTGGGCAGGAGGAGATAAGAGTGATTCATAAAAAAAAAGAGTGATTCGTGTATCTGGAATATTGACTATGCAGTACATATTTGCATAACATTACTGGTGAATCCTTTAGGTCACTTAGATGTTACTTAAGAGATATGTCACCTTCTAGACCTTTAAAAATTTAAATGCCTGTTACAATTTTCAATCATGCAACAGCAGTGTTATATATTAGTTTCTGTAAAACCAATCATATTAAGAAGCTAGAAGATATACAAATCTATTATTTTATTAATACCCAAAGTAGTACAACTAAAATTAAAATATTGCCATAGGGTTACTTCTCTAAGATATATGGATGCCACTAGAAAGGCCTTGTCCTGACACGCTCTCCCTTAGAGCACTTAAAATAAATCCATCCACAGCTATCTGATGGCTACCAAGGTCACAGCCAGCAGAAGCAAACAAATAAAGACACCAAGATGCATTTTCTGAGACAGATTGTGTCTACATGCCAAACCAGCTCAATCCCTTGACTGAAAGGACTGGTTATTTTGGGGAAGTGTCGACAGATTCTTTTAGGTTGCATTGACCACTTTGATTTATGAGGTCATTTTACTCTAAATGGTTAAACTCTTTGTTCACAAGGCCTTAAGAACCTTTGCTGTGGGGTTTTCTTTAGAGATGAGGGCATGTGGGAAATGTAGACCACATAAATATCAGACCAAAGATTTTGCTTAGTGAAAAGGAGAAGTAGCGAGAAACTATTACTCTTCGTGTGCTAGATATGTGCTATACATGAAATGAAGAGCTTTACTCTATAAAAGATAGATTGACTTTGATGCTAATGAAGTCTATGCTTCAGGGCCTTTTCCAGGACCCTGAAAGGAGAATTAGTAATTTTGATTCTATAATTAAGTATTAATTTACTTAAATATATCCCCCCAAATTATATTAGCTTCATGAACCATAAAAGTGAATCTACCACTGATTTACATAACTTCACAACAAACACATGGTTGCTCTGTGAATGTGACAATGTCTGCAATAAAGAATAAGCAAAACCAAAAACAAAAGACCAACTGGAGCATATTATTTTAACTAAATTCACTTGGGTACTTTTATTTCAGCAAACCTCCCCTTGTAATTAGGTTGCCTACTTTTATTATGAGTTAATAATTTATTTGATTATAATTAAAGAATTCTGGTCATTAGGGATTACATAATCAATTATACAGATCATAATATATCTCCAATAATATTTGTTCATTGACTATGATAAAACATTCAACTGTGAAAAACAAAAGCAAAAAATATTCAACTGTGTGAAACATACTAAACTGTGAATAACCTGGAGAAAAAAGCAATTCCAGAACATTTTTCTGTGCTCCTGTACATGGATCAAGAGGCAGTTGTGCAAACAGAACAGGGAAAAACTGCCTGGTTTAAAATCAGGAAAGCTGTGCATCAGGGTTTTAAACTCTCATCATACCTGTTGTTCAATCATTATGTTGAGCAAATCATCAGAGAAGCTGAATTATATGAAGAAGAATGCTGAATCAGCAGTGGAATACGGCTTATTAACAATTTATGGTCTGCAGCTGACACAATCTTGTTTGCTGGGAGTACGGAGGATTTGAAGCACTTGCTGATGAACGTTAAGTATTCCAACTTTCAGTATAAATTACAATTCACTGTAATGAACACCAACATCCTCACAACTATTTCAATAGGCAACATTATGATAAATGGAGAAAAGGTTGAAATTTTCTCTTCCTAAAATTTACAAGCAATGACCACAGAAGCAACAGTCAGAAGATCAAAAGTTTCATTGCACTAAGCAGATTAGCACAAGACCTCTTTAAAGGTCCTCTTTGAGGACTAAAGTGTGCCTGACGCAAGTCATGGGTCTTCTCCATTGCATTTCATGCATGTGAATGTTGGACATTGAATAAAGACTGAAGAGGACTCATTGCATTTGAATTGTGGTGCTTTGAGCAATGTTGAAAGTTGCTTGGTCTGCTAAAGGCACAAATAAATCTGTATGTCGGAAGAAGTAAGGTCAGAGTGCTCTTTAGAGGCAAAAATGCCAAAGTTTTATCTTACATACTTTGGAAATGTTGTCAGGAAAGACAAGTCCCTGGAGAAGGAGATCATGTTGGGTTTTGGCATAGTGGTGCATTGATGAGCTCAGGCATGGGAACAATTGTGAGGAAAGCACAGGACCATGCCATGTTTCATTCTGTTGTGCTTGGCCTGCTATGGTCAGCGCTCACTCAAGGCACCCAACAAAATAAAAATGAATAATTAGAATATATCCCTAATAGTGGTTATGCAGTTGGGCTGTGATCTTCAAAACCACCAGCAACTCCTGGAAGAAGGCGTGGGCTTTCTCCTCCTCCTAGGCTATAGTCTAGGAATCCCACAGAGTCACCAGGGGTCAAAATTGACTGGATGGCACTGAGTTTTGTTTAGTAATTATATATATATATATATATATATATATATATATATATATATATATATATATATATGGCTGAAAAGAGAAGAGGTTACTTTGAGGTCAAGGTGCAACTGACCCAAAATACCCATGGTATTTTCAATTGTCTGATTTGCTTGTGAAAACTTGATAATGAAAAGGGAATACTGAAGAAGAGGTAACAACTTTGAATTTTGGTTTTGGCAACAAATAGAAAATATACAATGGAGAATGAATGATGAACAAATTGTATTAGAAATATAGCCAGAATGTAAGTGAAAATAACAAGACTTAATCTCCTCTGGACATGTTATCAGAAAAGACTAGTTCCTGGAAAAGGACACCATATTTGGTAGATTAGAGGTTTAGGAAAAAAGAAGATGCTCAACAAGACAGATGGAGGCAGGATTGGGCAGTGTTTGATTCTGCTGTGCACAAGGTCATGGAGAACGAGGGCTGAATGGGCCTCCTACAGCAAAGCTGGGAAACATTGTGACCAGAGAGAGCAACCGCAACAGGTTAAACATAGTCAATTCAAGTTGAAGGATAAAACTTTAAAGCTACATTTACTATCTAACACTGAATGATCATTTCTGCTTTTAGCCCGTCACCTATTTTAGTTTGCTTAATGAGGTAGTTGATTCTCAGATTGTGCATGCGACCTGTATACGAGGGTATCCCCCATAAAACCAGAATTGAGCAGAGTGAAGCTTTTGGCAATATGCATTGTGAACATCAAGCATATCCTGCTATGAGAGCATCAAACAACTCACTCTGAGTTAGTTCAGCCAGGGATGTTACCTGGGAAATTTCTCTGGTCACTGTAATTTTTTTCTTGAGAGCAATTTTGCTCAAACCTTATTTTCTGTGATGACCTATTTAAGATAAACTTTTCAGAGAATTTTTATTTTCTGCTCAGGAAAAATGGTGCAAAAACGGTTGTGATGTTGAACCCAGCTTACAAGGGGAGCATTATATACACAGGTGTACAAAGTGATCTTATTGTTTCCAAAAAAGTGACATGTCAATCGATGGCAAATCTTGTTTTCGACAGTCGCTAACTTCCCAAACAGATGAAAATGTAAACTCGGAGCACCTTTGGAGTTCATCCAATCAGGTCAGATTGTTGATCAAACTTTCTCTTTAGAGGTTCTGAAAAGATTGCTTAATGGTGTGCAACAAAAAAGGGGCAGATTGGGCTGAGCCCCGGTGGCATAGTGGTTGTGCGCGGGACTGCGGCCCACTGGGACGGAGGTTCAATTCCAGCAGTGGGGCTGGGCCTCCTACTCCCACCACCGGAGAGCAGTGATGCCCACAAAAAAAAAGGGGGGGGGGCAAATTTGTGGCAGATGGTTTTGCCACCAGGACAATGCACCTTCTCATAAGCCATCTCAGTGTGCCAATTTGATGCAAAAAACAACGCCTCTCTTGCCCCATGGATCTGTTTCTGCAAAGAAAAAAGGACATGAAAGGACAGTGGTTGAATGAGGTTGAAGAGGTGAAAGGAAAAACCAGGGAGGTGTTGTCAGCCAACCAACAGATGACTTTGAAAAATGTTTCCAAAAATAAAATCACAGATTTGACAAATGTATTAAGTGCAATGGAGAGTACTTTGAAAGTGATAAGGTTGTTTTGTTAAAAAAAAAAAATAAATACCTAGCTTTCAGGGACAAAAAAATCCATTTTTAGGGGGGGTTCCCCCTTGTAAGACTTGGCAAATGAAACACAAATTAATCCTTTGTAAAACTAAGTTTTGGTAAAGATCTGTGCCTTTATACCTTCAATGGCTCTCTTCTGATTATATGAAGACATACACAACCTCTGTGATTCCTTATGTCTCCTGAAAATTCTGGATCTACCTGTGCCAAGGTTTTCTTAAAATATTGTACTCCATTTGCAAACTCTCACCCTGTCCTCTGAGTAAAACAAACCCATGGAGAAACCCTGTCTGAATGGATGCATCCCATGCGTCCCATCTCTAGAACATGGCTCACCCTGCAGTTATTCATCCACTGTGCAAAATCTGCAAGTCAGCATGCAGGATGTCTGCTCTATGAGGACAAGTATTATGAGTTAACCTGTTATGGGCAGTACTTCCTACCCTTCCCCACAGGTATGAATACTCATCTGTGTCTTCACACTTCTCTCAGAAATGGGGGCACTAACATTCTACAAACAGGTAAAAGAGCATGATGGAAAGACCACACACCTGAGATGCAGACAAATATAATCTTGGACCCAAGCTCTCATTCATGATCTGTGTATGAATAAGGAGGATGGATAGGGGGGATGAGAAATAAAAAGGAAGGGCAAAAGACATTAATCTAAGCCTTATTCCTGTTTAACAGAATGTATCCAAAATATTCTATGATGAGGTTTAAATGAGATCAAGCACATACCATCACTCAATAAGGAATAGTCACACTTCCCATCTTTATCTAAGAAGTCTGTTTTTACTATGTAAACTTACCTTTTGGTGCTAGATATGGTCATTTATTGCTCTGTAGTTGTTATACATACCACACTTTGTCTTTCCACTACATTTTATGCACCGTGAGGTCAAGGGCATTGTATCTTGTTCTGTCTTCCTAGTGTACAGGTTAGATTTGTCCTTGATCCCACATACCCAAACTGCATTTTCCATTCTTGCTAATTCCCTCCTTTCCAAGTTGATAAACGTCAAAACTATATAGATCAGAAATTCAGTTTCTTACTTATGAGGCAAGATTATTTCAGATGCCAAAGCTCAGTAAGGGAGATTCACAGAGTGTTGCCAAGCAGAGCAAAGAACTGATTGGTAATACTCGGGCTGCAGGGTAACTTAGAGGCACACTGGGACTCATTTTACTTCTGTAATGTGTTTACCAAAATCTTCAGTTACAGCTATATGTTTATTAAAAGGCAACAACAAAAAAATTCCCTCGAGTTGACTTTCACTATTGGTGACCCCATGTAATAAATTAAAACTATGTTCCATGGTGTTTTCAATGTTGGACTTTTTCAAAAAATAGTTCTTCAGACCTCTCTTCTAAGACACTTGTGGGTGCACTCAAACTTTCAAACTTAGGTTAGCAGTCAAGTGTGTTAACAATAGGCTCCACCTAACTTCATCTTTACATTTTACAGTTTGAAATACTAGAGACCGTGTTTGTTTGTGAGACTAATGTGAGATTTAATCAAGGACCAAATAACTAGACAAGGAAGACTGCCACACACTTTGTCATGTATGTTGAGAGCACTTAAATAGTCACTAAATGAAAGACAGACAGCCTAATATTTTGTGTGGGCATCTTTAAAGGGTGGGAATACTTAAAATTAAAAGTTACATATGTTAAGCACTAACACATGTGCTTGAAAATAAATTATGCATACATTGGAGTGAGGCCTAAAAGAACATTCTCGGATAATTTA
>PVJH01011816.1:0-67185 GCA_004026705.1 Nesogale talazaci | reverse complement strand
ATCTTTTGTGGGCGGGGATGGGGTGGACACATAATTCAATCCATCACAATATTATTCCTATATTATTGCTGCTATTATTATTGTAGTGGTGGTGGTTTCCCTGCAAGGAATTATTTCCAGGACTCACCCTCACCATCCTGCACTTACTTCAACTCCCCTGCTCTACACATTTATATCCCTGGGCTCTTCAGACCCCTAATGAGTCACCACTTTATACCTCTAGTCTCTGAAATCTATCTGGAAACTGCTACCAAGAGCAATCTTTAGCAAGGATGTGTCTATTCACTGCACACTCCTGATCACATGTCTTTGGTGACCCCCCTCAATGCTATGTCTCAGATCCCAGAATGGAGGGATCTAAACTAAGTGTCACCCTTGAATTCCAGTTTGTGCAGTCACATCTTTCTGTGTGGCTAGTGGAGTTGGTTCATGCAGGTCTCAGTTGCAGGAAGGTACTGTAATCCTGCGGGGCACAAGGGCTGGCTTTCGGACCATGAAGAGGGAGACCCTGAGCTCTTGGTGAAAAAGAATCCCTCCTAGACAAAGGTTTTGTGGAGGAGAAAGAAATGTCTTGGATCCTGTGTATCTCATCCCCATCATCTCTTCTAGTGCTAGATTCCTGGGATAAAAAGGGAAGGGAAGATGGACCCATCTGTGAGTAGAAGAAAGATGAACAAACAGGGGCGATCACCCAACTCAGGTTTTCCTCTGTGGGAGCCAGTCAGCATGTGGGTAGAGTAACCAAATCCTCCCGGTGGAAGTCATGACTAGAGTTCAAAGGCAGCCTTACATGATGACAGCAGCATCACAAGCCAGGCCACACAGAGCATCTCAGGGAAGACAAAGGCTGCAAGGAGGGAGGAGAGGGGTTGCTGTCAAGTTTATGTGTGAGACACCTCAGGGATTCCTTAAATGGAAAGGCAAGATTCTATAGGAAGGCACTTACTTTCCTGATTGAGATCTGAGTCGGGCATGATGGTTCCATTATAATGACAGCTATCCTGCAGTTACCTATTCACGTTGACTGACTATAGTTGAATATCTTATAAAGTTGGATAAATAAACTTCCTTCTCCTTAGCCAGCATTCATATTTGGCCCTAACTATATGTGGCCCCAACCACAACTTTCAGGGACCCCTCCCCCTAATGATCACTTCCATTAATCCTTTGTTTGAGCTGTATTTAACTGAGGTGCCTACCTTTTTCTATTTCTCTAAATTTAAGTCTTTATTATGCATCTTTCAGAGCTCATCTTCAATGCTACCTTTTCCAGGAAGCTTGCCCTGGTTACCTCAGTTCAAAGTGATTTTTCTTTCCTGGGTTGACATGACCACTTTTACTTGAATCATGAGTTTTACTACATTCCATCTTCTGGTGGATCTATATGGGTGTTTAAGGCTACCAATAATTTCCATGTGGCTAAATTCTTTGGACATGTTTAGTCTTCATCTTGCTTGACCTTTTAATAGTATTTAATCCTCATGAAAACACTCTCAATCTTGGAACATTTGTCCAGTGGGCATTGGTCTAAATATCTGGGATTTGCTGCCGTGGATTCTTTTATACCTTCTTCAGTAGCATCATCATCTTCTTTTGAAGAACCACCCCACCCCCAAATTTCAGTCCCTCTGATCTCTGGAGGGGTGATACCAACACCCAGTGTGAAGATGAACAGATAACCTAAGTGGTGTCCGGTGTGGTGAAGCCAGATGTTTTTTCTGGAGTCACTTGAAAAGCACTATTTTCTTGACCTTAGGTAGGATGGAAACCTGAAGCTTCTGTTGGTAATTTGATCAGACCACACATGTGAGGGACCACCTGGCAAAGGCACTCACTTGGAAGAAGGCAGAACTGAGAGATAAAAGAGAAGAGAGAGAAGTTCTCTCGAAGTTGTAAATACACTTGAGCCCAATCACAGCTGACTAATGCTAGATTTAGGTTATGAACATCAGTATATTACTTTTATGCATAAATCAATAGCAGATTGATTTCAATCACATACCATTGAAAAAAGTTCTAATTCAACCCGTAGTACCCCATATGCCTCTGCTTTCCTTCTTCCTAGTTACTCCTTCTCAATTATTTTCTTTGACTAACCCTATTCTACTTAGACTTTAATGGTTGTGGTTCATCATAGACAGGTCTTAGATCTCCTCCTCTTACTGCTCATTTCTGTCTTGCTTGGAAATTCTGTCCACACCCATAACTTCTACTGCCAACTCAAGTTTATAGTTCTAAGCCAAACTTCCATCTACTTACTCAGTGTTGGAATGCCTCAAAGGTGTGTCAAATTGGTCGCATCCTATTCTGTAATATAATATCTCCTCCCCACAACCTCTTTTCATAACCTCTTTTCATAACTGCTCTCTTCCCCTGGCAACAAGCAGAAGCCAAACACCTCAAGTCATCTGATGCTCCATGATGCTTCTTGAATCACTCTTCCTCAGAGGATGAGTGCTCCCTTCCACCTTCCAACCGCTGCACTCGTTCTCCCTACACCTTAAACCCCTATCACCTTCACCTATCCCTTGCTGTACCTGCATCCCAACTCCTAATGACCCTGTCGGATAGAGAACAGTTGTCTTATATTGATCCAAAGCTGCAGCCTACCCAGAAGCAGCTTCCCAATCTGTGTCTTGGATCTTCCCCCAATTACTTCCAAGGCATTCTCAGCTCTTAGCTAAAAGGTCCAAGAAGCTATGATCTACTGTTCCACATCAGATCAGCAGACATAATATACTCTCGTCCTGTTGTTTTGTGCAGTTGAGTCAATTCTGACTCACAATTATCCCTTGTGACAGAATAGATGGAGTTCTTGGAAGTTACTTGACTGTAATCCCTTTTTTATAAAATAATAATTTCATTATTATTACAACTCATCACAATCCACACATCAAGTCAAGCACACTTGCACATTTATTGCCATCATCTTTCTGAAAAGATTTTCTTTCTACTTGAGCCCTTTCTATCAGCTCCTCATTTTCCCCCTCCCTCTGCATTTCCCCTCCCTCATGAACCCTTGATAATTTATAAATTATTACCATTTTGTCATATCTTACACTGTCCGACATCTCTCTTCACCCACTTTTCTGTTGTCCGTCCCCCAGGGAGGACTGTAATCCTTATAGAGCAGACTGCCAGGTCTTCCCCTCCCACAGAAAGGCTGACTGGCCTCAAACTGCTAACCCTTAGTTGACAGCTGAGTGCTTAACCAGTCTGGCACCAGGGCTCTCAGAGCACCCAGCAAGTTTCTTTCATCCTACTTATTAGTGTAATACTTTGATAGATAAATATGCCCCCCGTGATAGCTTCCATGAGCAAGGACCCAATGTGTTTGTCTCATTAGTGTTTCTTTAGTGCTTAGGCCTGCCATCAAATGGGCAGTAGGCACTGATCAATATTTATAGGATAAAAGATTAAATATTATTTCCTGCTAGTGGGTAATTTTTGAAAGATATATGGGTGTGGGGAGTGTGAAGGGTGGGTGACAACTTGAGGTCATGGGACTTCTAGCAGTGAAGTGAAAGGATGGGAAGGGGAACTTCCCAAGGAAAAAGAGCCCCAGAGGATAGGCCAGAGCCTAGGAGAGTAGCACCATGTGATCAATCTGATGTGGAGGTCACACTAAATAGGGGAAACGGGGTGAGACATAATCACTGAGCAGCGTATTTGTAGATAGATATTTCTGGGCTGTTCAGTTGAACATAGAGTGGAAAGTCTCAAATGACATTCTCTCATACAGATTAAGTTTGAAGTTAAGCATTTATAATCTACTCAAAGAGCTTCCACAGGAGTGTGATAACTATGTGGAAAAAAATGAAAGATTATGATGTGGCGTGGGCTTGATTAAATGGTTTTGTGATATAATTTTAAGATGTGTGATGTTTATGCTCTTATTGCATGTGAAAACCTTTGAGAAATATATGAACCCAAGGGGCAAGTAGTGTCACTCTTTGTAAAGTGCCTATGCCAGGAGAGTTCTCTGTCACCAAATAGTAGAAGCCACTGTAAATGAGGAAATCAAACTTCTTCAATTTTGTCTTTAAAATAAAAATTTTACTGACTTCTTACTCAATGCCACTGAAACTCTTTCCTAAGTTGATGATCTAATTTAGCTCCTTTGGTTGGATAGTAAACTTCGTTAGGAGGGCTAGATGAGATAATAAGATTTATTTAGATCCTTAAGGAGAGTGCGTAGTGCATGTAAACAACACATGACATTGTTATATGTTATTGGTTTTTAATATGCCATTACCATCATATACTGTCCTTTCTATAAACTGAGGTTAATGCGGTGACCAACACAAATAATATCTGATTCACATGAACTCATATTCCACTTAAACTAGAGATAAGTTGGTGAGTAAACTAGGACTCGCCAAAGAACCAAAACCAATGAAACCTGTGTGTGTGTGTGTGTGTGTGTACATGTGTGTATGTGGTGAGAGGTTTATATCATGGAAAAAGTCATACAGTTGTAGAAGTGGGCAGAAGAAGGTCTAAATGTATGGGTCATATATTAGACTGGGGGCTCCTACTTTCTATAGTGCAGGCCCTGATGAATCCAAGGGTGGCAGGAAGATGATCAGCATCTGACTGCAGAGGCTAATTAATCCAAGGTCTGCTGGTCAGGCTTGTGACTGCAGGAACAAATGAGTCTATGTCAACAGTTAAAGTGACAGGTTTCTGACAACCCCCAGATTGGCAGATAATATGGCAGGCCATTGTCTCTCATGTCCAAAGGACCAGTGTTGACGAGTGGTCAACAACCCAGATGCAGGCTCCACTCAGCAAAAATGAGCAGTTCACACCCCCAAGGAGATCTTAACATGAGGGATTCCTAAATCTAAACTGTCAGATCACTGAGGATCCTTGCCCAGTCAAGTTGACACAAACATTCGGTTTCACCATAGGGACTCAGTCATGCAAAGAATCCTGGCAGGAGCATTTCAGAGGGATGCACACAAGCAACAGCCCTGAGTTGAAATGTTAGGCTGAGCAGAAAGCCCTGTGCTGAATATAGTGAGAGGGGAGTGCTGTGGTAGGAGCTCTGACGCGATGAAATGAAGATGACTACCAGCAGCAGGCTAGACCAACCAAAGAAGGAACCTGTGTTTCAGCATCTGCAGGGGGCAATTCTGCTGGTACAAGATAGACTCAGCAAAATCTGACTCCGAAGGAATCAGAAGATAGATTCCTGAGGTTAGAGAGCAGATAACAGCTGGTGTCTGGTCCAAATTACACTGAAAATGTGGCCAAGAAACTAGGTTCCAGGAACGGAGAGAATGACAATGGAAATGTTTCCCCAAATGGAAGCAGCATGAAAGGTTCCCACTCATCTGTGTAAAGGAATTTGGAAGTCAGCTCCCTAGCCAACCAACTGGAAAAGATCCATGTCCATGTCCATTCCCAAGAAAGGCAATCAATTAGAATGTGGAAATTATTAAGCAATATCACCTTATATCACATATAAGTAAAATTTTATTGATGATTCAAAATGGGTTGTAGGAGAACAGTGAGACAGAATTGCCTCGTACTCAAGCACCTTGAGTCAGAAGAGGAACTAATGGATCTTGGCTAAAAGTGTAGAATACCATAAAAATATTTGCTTGTGTTTTAGGGCTTTTAAAGGCCCATATGGGCACCTCATTATTCAAGTCAGTGTGGTGAAGTGAAATCTCTTAATGTGGGTTGCATTACTACAGGTGGATTAGAGAAACAAATTCATAGACAACTGATATGTATATAAGAGCTTTTTAAAAACACATATCACTATATCCACACATACCCAAGGTGCTCACTGAGGACATGTTAGAGCATGAGCAAGGGTAGTGAAGAAAGCAGATGGTGCCCAGCTATCAAAAGTATAGCATCTGGGGTCTTAAAGGCTTGAGCATAAACAAGCAGCCATCTAGCTCATGAGCAACAAAACCCACCATAAAAGAAGCTCACTTGCCTGTGTGATCATGAGGTGCTGAAACAATCAGGCAACAGGCATCAAAGAACAAAAATCAAAATCAATGGACCAATTAACTCCCGATATCGCTGAAGACAAGTGGATACAGAGACAAACAGAGTAGAAGAAATCATGGTGTCCAGCTACCAAATGATTGAATATCTAGAGTCTCAAAGTCTTGAAGATAACTGAGTCACCATTCAGCACAGAGACAGCAAAGTCCACAGGGAAGAAGCATACCAGCAAGTGTGATCAAGAGGTGCCAAAGGGAGCAGGTATTGAGCACCAAAGAACAGGAATCACTTCATTACAAGTGAGGGGAGGGATAGGGTGGGGACCTAAGGCCCACTGGTGGGTAATTCGTCACCCCTTTACAGGGGAGCCACGGGAAGGAGACAGACTAGTCAAGGTGCAGCCGGGCAGTGATGATGCATACAAGTTTCCTCTAGTTCCTAAGGTCTTCCTCTCCCCTACCCCCTCACCGCCAACCATCATGGTCCCAACTCTACCTTGCAAATTCGGATGGACTGGAGAAGGTACACTAGTGGAGAGGGGAGCTGGAGATATGGGGAAACCAGGATGGATGAGCCCCCCCGGGCTGATGGTTAGATTGGAGCTGCTGGAAGGGTGGAGACAAGGTGGGGTAGAGAGATGGAACCAACTGCAAGAATCTACACATGACCTGTCTGGAGGACGGACATCAGGGGAGTGGGATGAGGGAGGTGTCGGGCACGGTAAGATATGACAGAACAATAATAACTTATAAAATATTGAGGGTTGATGGTGGAGGGAGAGCAGGGGAAGCAGAGAGGGGTTGGAGGAGCCTATTCCAGGGACTTGAAGGGAAACGATGGATGTTTGGAGAATGATGACGACAGCGGACGTGGGAGGGTGTTTGCCACAGTATGTTTATTTATGTATTGGAAAAATGACATATGAGCCCCTAATAAAATGATTTTTAATTTTAAAAAGTAGCTTTATATAAAAGAGCAATTGTATAGTAAGACAATATCCCAGTCCAGTCCAGATCAAATCCATAAGTCCAATATTAGCCCATATGCCAATATTAGTCCATAAATTCCTCTTTAGATTCATGCAGCCATGCAATCAATGATGCTGAATGCAGGAAACTCACAGACCAGTGAGTGGAAAGTCTTATGAATTCAGTGGTGATGGAAGCATCTCAGTGCTGGCGTGGGTCTCAACCTGGTTCCTCCAGTTCCAAGACTCTGGCTGCATCAGTGTAGCTCCATGTGGCTTGTCAGCATGAAGATGAAGCAAAGAGCGTGTGTGTGTGTGTGTGTGTGTGTGTGTGTGTGTCCCACCTCCAGCAAGCTATGTATCTCCATAGCACAAGCTGAGACTTGATTGACATGCTAAACTCTACCCCCTTGCAAGTTGACAGGAGATTATGTAACTACCATATGGGTCTTCTATCCATGTCTTGGAGCCCTGGTGGCTTAGTGGTTATGCATTGGATTGCGATCTGTAAGGCCTGTGGTTCAAAACCATGAGCTACTCTGAGGAGAAAAACAAGACTTTCTATTCCTGTAAACAGTTACCGTCTTGGAATCTCAATGGGGCAATTCTATCCTGTTCTATAGACCCACTATGAGTTAGCATTGACTCCATGGCAGTTAGTTCATTTTTTTTTGAGTATTCATGTCTCTCTAATTCCCACCAAATGATTGGGGGGGGGGGGAACACCATGCAAACAGGGTGTGTGAAATACCAAAGGAGAGGATTGGTCAATTTGAGCTGCCAGTCCTCTGGCTATGGGAGAATTATCTCAAAATCAGGGACAGAGAAAATCCTGGGACCATCAAGGAAGAAGAACCACCAGTGAAACGTGTTCAAGATTCCTACTTAAAGTGGCAGGGACTGAGGCTAGAGGCACAAGAGATCGTGGCACAGATGCCATGGGATAGAGCAAAGGAGCCATGCTAAACCAGAGCAAAGAGACTTTCAGATCATGAGGAGTGGCAAACGAACTTCTGGAACCAGTGGAGACTAGAGAGAGACGTGCTTAGTGGCTGAGGAGCGGTCTGGCTGCAGCCCTCCGACAGTATCCTTAATGTTTCATGGCCCTGACTTGTGCTCATCAGTTAACTTCCCTAAGAAATACCTTTAGTCATGAGATTTGCCTATGATTTCCATGTGGCCATTACAACAGATTATTGAACCTAGCAGGGAACTAGAGTGCCATGGGAGAAATGGTGATGGTCAGACTGGGTAAAAGAAGGATAGCGGGTGGAGGCATGTCTGACCTCTGCCTGGTAGTGTCATCTTAGGTTGGTGTGGAATTGGATTCTCCTCCCTTGTGTAGTCAGAGGATGTCAGAGGTGGCCCTCATGCCATTCACTCAGCCAGCCTCCCATCCAAAGGCAGTCAACTTCACTTGTTTCTTGTCCCCAGCAGCCCACTCTTCTGTTTCAGACTTTTGGGGCTACTCCCTCCCTTGCTGTCTACAATAACTTGCCTTTACCATCCCATTACAGTCAGTAGTATGACTTAACTTTGCAGGTGAGCATCGCCCAAGCAAATGGCTTGACTGTTCATCCCGGGAACATCCCCAAGACTCACCCACTCTTCAATGCAAAGAATCAACAGATTGCTTTAGCCCTAAAATTCTTTGAATCCCTCCTTTCAGAATCTTCACCTTGATGTTTCCATCCATCCTGTCTTGAACCAAATTTCCAGTTCTCAATAAATTCTGACTTTGCCTTCCTCCCTCAGAGACATTACCAAAGCTCTGTTGAAATGGTATGCTTTCTTGCCTCAGTATGGAATTTGTTCCACTTTGTCTTCTCCAGCTTCTGGTTTGAAAGGGAGCCAAAAGAAAATAAAAAACTAACAACAGCAACAACCCTAAAAAGAAGCACAGATCCAGAGATCTATGTTTTGGCCTTGCACTACATCCTAGCTCCGACTTAAGAACGATTCGTTCTTACATCGTGGCCCTGCTCAATCCTCACTCTCAGGAAGGGAACACAGAAGTTATGGAAGCTACAGCAAAATGTGGTGAAAAAATCAGATGGTGTCCAGCTACTAGATAAATTAGCCTCTGAGGTCTCCCTCTATCCACAATTGAGGGATGGGAGGAAATGGAGTGCATTGGAGAGATGAATATAGAACATCAAAGGGATAAACATGACTTCCACAGTTAAGACTTTGTCAGTTGATCCCCCCACCCCTACCCCTGATGCATCCTGCCCCTGATCTGATTTTCAGCATTCTTTGCATTTTTGTTTTGTTTGTTCATATTGGGGTTTATCTCAGATGTGTTATGTCCTTGGGGAGGTCACTCTCTCGACGCTGTGCTATATGTTTTTCAGTTTTTCGATATATGAACCCCAGTATTGATGAACCGATAGGGACAACAGGTAGAATAAGCATTTAGGAGTAAGGGGGTGGGGGGTTGGGCTGGTAGGGGGGAGCAAAAGGGAGTTCCGGTCAAGGAGTCCAGGAAGAAAAGGAATGTTTAGAAACTGATTGTGGCAGCAATTGTACAATTCTGCTTGGTGTGATTAAACTGTGGGATGATACAATATATGTATTAATTCCCAATTAATAATATTTGGGGGGAGGCATCACAGTCCTCTGGTGGTTGTGGGAGCTACCCAGCCTTGCTGCTGCTGGATTTGAATCGCCAAGGCAATAGGGCACAGTCCCACACTCAACCACTATGGCTCTGGGGCTCAGCCCAATTAATAATATTTTTAATTTAAAAAAAAAAGAAGTTGTGTTGGTAACCTTTTTGACTTCCTATCAATGCAAATGTTGCCTAATGTTGTTTATAAATAAACCTCCACATTTGTAGATATGTTTCAAAAGTTAAAGATGTCACTGTTCATAGAGAAAGTCTGCTTGAAAGGAGAGCAGATAAGTATGTATAAACCTCTTTATATTCCTCTGAAACTTTTTCAAATGGCTTTTTATCAGAACATCAGGTTATAAATCTTGTGTACTTTCCAGAAGTTCTGTTATAGGTCAGATGCCATGTGTCCTTTTTTTTTTCTTCCTTTAATCATCTTGTTGGGGGCTCATACAACTTTTATTACAATTCATACATATATTCATTATATGCAAAGCAAACTTGTACATTTGTTGCCATCATCATTCTCAAACATTGTCTTTCTACTTAAACCCTTGATATCAGCTCCTCATGTTTCCCTTCCCTCCTTCCCCGTCCCCTATAAGCTCTTGATAATTTATAAATTATTATTTTGTCATATCACACAATGTCTCCCTTCACCCACTTCCCTGTTATCCATACCACAGGGAGGAGGTTATATGTAGATCCTTATAATCAGTTCCCCCTTTCTACTCCACCTTCCCTCCACCCTCCCATTGTGGCCACTTGTACCACTGGTCCTGAAGGGATCATCTGTCCTAGATTCCCCATATTTCTGGTTGCTATCTGTACCAGTGTACAACCTCTCTCTGGTCTAGCAAATTTGTAAGGTAGAATAGGGATCATGATAGTGGGGGGTGGTAGGTTGTTTACCTTTAACCCTTTAAGACCCCAGACACTATATCTTTTGATAGGCAGGCACCCTCAACTTTCTTCACCACATTTGCTTATGCACACATTTGTCTTCAGCGATCATATCAGGAAGGTGGGCACACAATGATATGGGGAGAGGGACAATTCTGACCAGAGCACATGAGAGCAAATGAATGGGGAGGAAGAGTGGAGTGTATACTGGCCCACCAGGCCTTGAGGATGATATCCCCACTCAGAACAGCTAATGCACAGAGAGGACCATATAGTTGGCCTCACTATGAAACACAGCATCCCTTGCTGACCCAAGGCCCTTTTAAAAAATCATTTTATTGGGAGCTCATAAAACTCTTATCATAATCCATACATCAATTGAATCAGGCATGTTTGTGCATATGTTGCCCTAATTCTTTTCTAGATATTTACTTTCCATTGAGCCCTTGGTATCAGCTCTCCTCTCCTCCCCACCCCCATGACTCCGTTAGATTGTACATTGCTATTATTTTCATCTCTCACACCGACTACTGTCTTCCTTCCCCCATATTTTCTGTTGTTCATCTCCCTATAGAGGGGTGTATGGTTAGATGCCGATCATTGCAATCAGTCCCATCCTTCTCCCTTCTTCACCCCCACTGCCCCCTACCCTTCTGGTGTCACTATTCCCCCTTCTGTTCCTGGAGTCTGTGTGTTGTGAGTTCCCATCCCTTCCTATACCTGTGTACATGTTCCAGGCTAGTCTGAACTGAGAAGTAGCAGTAGGGTGATGGTAGTGGGGGGTGAGGAAGCCTCAAGGAACCATAGGAATATCATGTGTTTCATCAATGCTTTACTGCACCCTGGTGACTCATCCCTTCCCTGTGGACCATCTGTGGGGAGATTGTTCCACTGTCTACAGATGGGCTTTGGATCTCTGCTCCAGCCCCCTTTGTTCTCAACAATATGTTTTTGTTTGTTATGTGTCTGCTGATGCCTCTTACCTTGTTCCTATGACTCCTTCAAGATTGCATTAATGGTGTGCTTCTTCCATGTGGACTTGTTGATTCACTGCTGAATGAAGACTTGTGTAACTTCAAGCTTTTAAGACCTCAGGTGCTATATCTTTTAGTAGTTGGACACCATCCACATTGTTTACCACATTTGCTTATGTGCCTGTTTTGTCTTCAGTGATTGTGTCAGGAGGGTGAACATCTCAGATTGTCAATTGGTTAGAACAATGTGTTTTTGTATTGAGGGAAGTTATTAGCAGAGGCCCAAAGTCCATCCCCTTCCTCTTTGTATTGTTGTATAAATATTTGTGCATGGGCCAATACGTCTATTTTTGTGGATCAAGGTATTTATATATATACACACATCTAAACTTCTACCTCTAGCCATTGATTTTCTTCTGTGGTTCTTCCTTTGTTTCCTTTTACCTTCCTCCTACCGCTCTGTCACTTTCCCCTTATTTCCACCTCTTAGTACATCTTCTTAGCTAGTTTGCTCTTGCTCCAACACACACACACACACACACACACTGTCTTGGATCCCTAACTCTTCCTTGTTATTGACTCTAACACCCAGTGGTTCCCCTGTCTATGGTGAGGTGAGGGTGATGGGGGAAGCCTGGAGCAGGCTGCACCATGCACATGACCTTTAAAAAATACCTTTCTTTAAAAATTTTTAAACTCTATTTCCCTAAAACAATAAAATGATCAGTAACGTAGAATCTTTTCCCCCACCCTCTGGATCAGGAAAAAGAACAACTGTTAAAAAACAAAAGTGGTGCAAAAAATTATTGCTCTTCATGATTTTCAATCCTCTTGTGTCAGTAATCATATTAGAACCTATGCTTTCCAATCATTTCTACTCTTTTTAAAAAATCATTTTATTGGGGGCTCATACAACTCTTATCATGATCAATACATACTTCAATTGTATGCAGACCACATTTGCACATTTGTTGCCATCATCATACTCGAACCATCCTCCTTCTACTTAGCCCTCCGGGATCAGCTCCCCATATTTCTGGGCAGTATTTTTTTATGACACTGTGTTCATATTCTTTGTTTGGCTAAGGAGTTTTGGTGCTTCATGAGTCTATCTACCACTCTGCAGAGAAAGATCACAGTACAGGAGACCCAATGGGGCAGTTCTAAATAATTGATTAACCAAAGTGCTTTCTAACCAAAATGTTTGGGATTCAAGTCTACCATGAGATACCTTTGGAGAAAGACCTGGAAATCCATTTTTGAAAATTCAGTCATTGAAAACCCTTTAGAGCACAATTCTACTAAGGCAGCTTGATACTTGCTTATTTGGTATGATTTTATTAAGTTTATTCATTCTTAGGTTCTTGTTGTTTTAAGTAGTTTTATTGACATATACTTCACATATCATACAATTTAGTACTTCAATCATATTAAGAAAAGTAGGGGCTGAGCCCCGGTGGCGTAGTGGTTGTGCGCGGGACTGCGGCCCACTGGGATGGAGGTTCAATTCCGGCTCCCAGGAGCAAAGGCTGGGCCTCCTACTCCCACCACCGGAGGGCAGTGATGCCTAAAATTAAAAAAAAAAAAAGAAAAGTAGTACAAGCATCACCATAATCAATCTCAGAACATTTCCCCCTTATGCTTCATGTAGCTGTGTCATTCAGGCAGTTCTGACCCATAGTGACCCTTTACAAAACCGAAGAGACATGACACTGCTCAACCTGTGCCCCCGTGGCTGTTCTAATCCTTGAGCCCATATTCCAGCCACTACGTCCATTCATCTCATTGAACGTCTTCCTCTTCTTTGCTGCCTCTCTGTCAATCATGGTGTCCCTCTGCAGGGACTGTCTCTCTTGACGATATGTCACAAGTTCACGAGATGACAAAACCTTGTCATCCTTGACTCTAAGGAGTATTCTGGTTGTACTTCTATGATCTATTTGTTTGTCTGTTTGCAGTCCAGGAGATTTTCAGTATTCTTTGCCGGCACCACAATTCAAATGCATTTATTTTTCTTTAGTCTTCCTTATTCAGTGCTCAACTTTCACACGCCTATGAGGCCATTCATAGGCCATTCAAATACCATAGTTTGGGTCAGGCACCTCTTAGTTTTCAAAGGAACATTCTTGTTTTTCAACACTCTATATTGCTCTTGTGCAGCAGATTGACCCAATGTAATGCATCATCTGACCTCATGACTTCTCCTTCCATGAATATTGTTTGTGGATCCAAAGTGGATGAAATTCTTGGCAACTTCAATCTTTCCTCCATTTATCATGATGTTACTCACTGGTCCAGTTGTGAGGATGTCGGTCTTCTTTATATTGACTTGTCATCCATGCTAAAGACTACAATCCTTGATCTTCATCAGCAAGTGTTTAAAGTCCTCTTCACTTTCCACAAGCAAAGTTGTGTCATCTGCATAGCATAGGATGTTCATAGGCCTTCCTCAAATCCTGATGCTGCATTTTTTCATATTAACTCAGCTTCTCTGATTATTTTCCAAGCACACTGCTTGAATAAGTGTTGTAAGAGGATACAATCCTGAGGCACACCTTTCTTGATTTTAATCATGCAGTATTCCCTTGTCCTGCTTATACAACCCTCTCTTGATTCATGTACAAGGTTTACAGGAACACAATGAAATGTTCTGGAATTCCCATTCTTCTCAAGGTTATCTATAGTTTGCTGTAATCCATGCAGTCTAATGCCCTGGCAGAGTCAATAAAAAACAAGTAAACATCTTTCTGACATCCCCTGCTTTGAACCAAGATATATATGATATCTGCAGTATTATTCCTGGTTCATATTCTCTTTTGAATTAGGCCTGATCTTCTGGAAGTTCCCTGCCAATGTCCTGCAGCAACTGTTATTAGATGAACATTAGCAACATTTACTTGCATGTGACATCAATGACAAGATCTCTAATTTGGGCATTATGTTGGGTTTCCTTTCTTTGTAATAGGTACAAATATGGATCATTGTTATTAGCTCCCCATTCCCCCATAACCTCCCCTGCCATAGCCCTATGTAATTATGAACCAGTTACTGGTTCAATAGATTTATCTGTCATGCATTTCACATGCAGGAAATCATATAAAACATGAGAAGGGAGTGAACAATGACAAAAACCAAGAAAAGCCAACAACAATAACTAGACAAAAAAGAGAAAAATTTTAATCGCAAAGAAAGCAGCGCATATTAAAAATCAAAATAACTTTAAATGGGTCAAAGGAGGAGACAAGTGATAGGATATTACATTTTAACCTAATTCCATCTACCATAATCAATTTTATATGCTTTCTGTCTGATAGCAAGGTTATCACATTCCTGGACTATGGTCAGAGGGCAATCACCTGAGGTTTAATCCATGTGGGGACCCAGAAAGAATAGCATCTTAAACGTGGTCTTAAAAGTTTGTCTTTAGACAAGCAGCCATCTAAGTGAAGGGTCAATCTAAGCCATATGGAAGAAGACATCAGCCTGGGGGACCCAGGGTTGAAAATAATAAAATCCAAAGGAGGGACTGGTATCAGAGCTTAAATTCAGGATACCCAGTTTGCAGAAGTTTATGGATGATGCTGGAAACTATGTGGATTAAGCAGGGACACTACGTGGGTTAAGTTTTTAAATTTTTTATTAATAGATAAGTTCTACTGAGAAGAGAATTGGTGGAACTTCTTTGCAAAATGAAGTAAATACTTCCTAATGCCATGTTGTTTTAGTCTGGGTAGATTAGAGTAACAATAAACATAAACAGACATATGTGTATAAGAAAGAGTTTTCTGTAAAGGGTAATTGTACATTAAGAAAACATCCTATCCCAGTCCAGATCAAGTTCATAAGTCCGATATTAGCCCATACGCCCAACAGCAATCTACAAAACCCTTCAGACTCACAAAACATATGTAATGATGCCAAATGCAAGATGAACACAAACCAGTGGGTAGAAAGTCTTTGGATCCAGTGGTGGTGTAAGCATCCCAGCGCTGGCAGGCGTCTCCACGTGGCTTCTCTAGGTCCAGGTTTCCTGCTGTATCAGGGTAGGTCTCTGTGGCTTCTCCTCAGGGAAGTCTTACAGGGCACCAGCCTTGTCACTGAGTCCCTCAGTGTTGTCAGGAGAATGTCTCCAAGGAAATGGACCAAGAGATAGCGTGTCTCCTGCCTCCAAGAAGGAATGACCAGACTTCCCAGAATGCTCAGGAAAAGGCCACGCCCACACAGAGGTTTCATTGGCTATCTCCAGATCGACAGGCTAGACTCCACTCCTAGACTCTGAATTCTCAAATTGACACCCCATTAGGTGACTGCCACACATGCGATAAGACAAAACAACTGTAAGAGAAGTCCAAGCAACTGTTTTCACGTTGTTGTGAGGTGCCGCTGAGTCGGTTCTGTCTTGCAGCAACCTTTGTAGAGACAGGGGAACACAGCCCAGACCAAGTCCATGCTCACCATCATCGTCACATCTGAATTCAGTGTTGCAGCCACGGTGTCACTCCACTTACTCAGGATCTTCCTCTTCCTCCTTGAGCTTCTGCTGTACAAAGCATACGTTTCTTTTCCAGAGAACCTTTACTTCTGGTAGCTTGTCCAGGGTCTGAAAGACAAAGTTTTGTCAACACTTTGTGAACTAGACAGTACTTTATATGAATTGCAGTGAAGAAAACAATCAAGACACAAATAAGTGAAATAACATAGTTAAAACAGAATGGAATTTCTCACAGATTTCAGACTTCCAGGAACCTCTGAGAACAATGACGCAAAACTGTAGAAATTCCCAGAACCAAATCACATAGGTCCTTGTCTTCTTCATAGTTATTTAGTGATGCTATAAGAGAAAAAAAGGCAAAGAGGTGGTCTTAAAAAAGAGAAAGACATTTTCTCATAGTTTATGAGGCTAGAGGTCTAAATATAGAACACCTGCTCGAGGAAAAGGCTTTCTCTCTCCCCCTCTCCCTCTGTGGGCTCTAGAAGAAAGACCTTTGTCTCTTCAGCTCCAGCTTCCAGGTTCCTTTGCGTTCTCCATGTGTCTTGGAATTTGTCTTCCTCCATAGCTGCTGACTTACCTGCTAGTTAAATCTTTTTCATCTCAAGGAGCTTGACTCATGATACATTCTACACTCGTGCTCTCTGGCTAACTAACAAAGACAGCATGTTCCCAAATGGGAGTATTACTGCAGGCATGGAGGTTGAAATTTATAACACGTATTTTGAGGAAACATAAATCAATCCATAACATCTTGGGTGGTCGATTAGCAAAATATTTCAAGTATAAGAAGCAGCTCTTTCTCATAAAGAAAATCATTTAGTGACATAAAAGGATTGTCTTGCTCTAACATGAATTACTTTCCCAAGAGAGATCTGTAATTCCTTTTTTTGTAACTACTTATTTATAACATACATCTGTACTGACTTTGATTTTAAAAAAAAAACTATCTAATGAGAAGGAAATTGGAAGAAAATGAAAAAAAAACTAAACAAAACTTTTCATTCTGTTTGGGGACACTCCGCTCTCAACTTTGCGTATAGAGGTTACTTTCTTGGTCTGAAAATAACAAAGAGCATTAATTTCAATCATTTAAAACATTTTAACTCAATCTCCCTTGTTTTCTCATAGTTTATGAAGCTAGAGGTCTAAATATAGAACACCTGCTCAAGGAGCACTCTCCCTCTGTGGGAGAGTGTAGAGGTTACTTGGAAAAGGCATAAAGGATAAAGGGATAAAGAGTCATGGCAGAATATGCTTCTGCTCAAATGGATCTTCCCAGCACGTGGGAGCTTCTGGAGAAGCCCGGTACTAAGATTCTGAGCCCTGTATCTCTGGGCTGATCCTCACAGAAACTGAGGGAGCTGTACAGGAGACTGAGACTCCAGGAAACTAGCAAGATACAAAGTCAAACTAGGTTTCACTTGATTGGTTGAAGGACCCTTGAAGCTTTTGTGCTACAGGTATTTTACCTCTGAAGATGGGAATATTCAGCCAAAGGAGAAATCAAACATCCATAAAATCTAAAAATGTTTGTCGCGGTACCCTTCCTTATAAAAACAAAATTGCCTGTTTTGGTTTTTTTTTTTTTTTTTGAATAGATGAAGACCCATCTGTTTGGTTTGTTTTGGTTTTTTTCATGATCTAAATGGAGCATTTTTTTTGTTTGGGAAACAAAAATAATTTAAGAGGATGATTGAAAACTTTACTTAATATTAGGGAAAAAATAAGATGCATACTTTGGTTGGCATGTTGAAACTAAAAAAAGTGAGAGTAAAATTGCAAATCTCAAACACTTCAAGAAAGTTAGTGAGTAACTTAAAATGCTGGAAAAGGGAAATTCTTCCCTGAACTTTTCCCTGAGTATGCTACTCCATTGTCTGAAGCTCTTTCATGCTGCCCTTCACTCTCTCATTACTCTGGTATTCAGAAAGACTCTAATTTTTATCTGAACCCCCTTTCTGCAAGAAAAAAATTATCCCTCAACTGCTTCTTAAGATGAACCCTGGTGAAATAGCAGAAAGGTCTACTCAAATTATATATACCCCCTGGACCAAACCTGAATTAAGAACTATCACAAATGAATGTCCTCTAGCTAAGAAACAACAAAGTCCACATGGAAGAAGCACACCAGCCTGTCCCAACATGATCGGAGTCGACAAAGCGGTTGCATAAGCAGAAGTAGCGAGGAAAGCTAATGGTGTCCGGCTATCAAAGGATATAACACTTGGGGTCTTAAAGGCTTGAATAAAATCAACCAACCATCTAGTTGAGAAACAGCAAAGCCCTCATGGAAGAAGCACACCACCCTATCTTGAAACAATCAGTATGGACAAAGCAGATGCATAAGCAAAAGTGGGGAAGAAAACTGATGGTACCCAGCTATCAGGGCATATAGAGTCTGGGATCTTAAAGACTTGAAGATAAACAAGCAGCCATATAGCCAAGAAGCAACAAAGCTCACATGGAAGAAGCACAGCAGCCTGGGTGATCATGAGGTGTGGAGGGGATCGGCTATCAGACATCAAGGAACAAAAAATCAAACCATTGTGAAGGAGGGGGAGTGCAGATGGGACCTTCTGTAGGTAACTAGACATTCTCTCACAGAAGGCCTGGGGAGGTGAAGAGGGAGTCAGGATGCAGTGATGAAATATTCAGTGTTCCTCTAGTTCTTGAATACTTCCTGTCTCCCTCTCCCTACTGTCATGATCCCAGTTCTATCTTACAAATCCAGCTGGACCGGAGGATGTACACTAGTACACATAGGAACTGGAAACACAGGGAATTCAAGCCAGAAGAGCCCCTTAGGACCAGTGGTGAGAAGGGTGAGAATGGGAGGATGGAGAGAAGGTGGAGTAGAAAGCAGAAAGGGAGAACAGATAGCAAGAATCTATATATGGCCTTCTTCCTGGGGGACAGACAGGACAGCAGAGAAGTGGGTGAAGGAAGATGTTGGGCGGTATAAGATATGACAAAATAATAATAATTTATAAACTATCACGGGCTCATGGGAAAGGGGGGAGCAGGGAAGAGGAGGGAAAATGAGGAGCAGATACCAGGAGTTCAAGTAGAAAGCAAGTGTTTTGAGAACAATTAGGGAAGTAAATGTACAAGGGTGCTTGGCACAACGGATGTATGTGTGGATTATGAAAAGAGTTGTATGAGCCCCCAGTAAAATGATTCAATTTTTTAAAAATTAAGAAAGCAAAACAAAACAAACAAAAATGAATGTCCTCATCCCTATGATGTCCCACGCAATTTTATGGAGAATTTAGAGTTTTAGTTGGACCATTTGATCTTGGGCTCCAATTCAAGTATGTTTCTGGGATGAGGTAAGGAAGGGGGAACAAGACAGTAAAGGTGTATTGTAAAGATGATGTAAACAATCCTACAACTTGATCCAGACAAGGGCTCACCAAGGTGCTAAAACTTGTTAGATGCAGTTCCTGAAGTCTTTCCAAACAAACAAACCTTCTCCACTTTTACAGACAACCACAGCAACAAAAGTTAAGACAGTAGAGGACTTCAAACAGCACCTAAGTTTGTTATTTGAATCACACTCTGGTTTAGATATGACTCTCCCTGGGTTGAGAACTGTGTTCCCTGGCTTATTTCTTAATGGCGTCAAACCTGGATTAAATCCTTTAGTGGAAAACAAACAGTCCAACAACAACATGTCAGTTAGAAAGGAAAGCAGTCCCTTTAGGTGAAATCCATAAATAGTCTGACATATTGAGAAGACAATTGTCTGACAGCGACCCCCAAAGAAGTTAATGACACTGCAGTTGCTACAAGTGCAAGGACTCACGTGCTCTTCTGGAGATAGTTATTGAACACACCATGAAATGCTTTCTAGAGAGCCCATAACTGAAGTTGCCCGAGGGAATGAAATTATGCCGTTTGCACCTTTACATCCTCTAACCTCCCAAATAGAAACACAAATAGCTACTAATAAGGAAAACCATGAAGCTTGGATAGGGAGTGCTACAACTATTTCAACATTAAACCTCACATTTTTGCATTATCTGGTCCCAAAAGTCCTGACACACTTTCAGTGGTGGGAACTGCAAATAAAATCCAGTAGTACCTCGCTCTGAACTGATAATAAGGAAATTGGGACCTTTTATTTACTAAACAACATTCTGTTTTGCTTTGTGAAATTATCTCAACAGATTAAATTGGGAGAGGCATTTTATAAGAATTTAGGAGTCAAATCACTTTCCCTCCTGAAGATGAAAAATCAGAAATTCTTGACTCTATAAAATCTGGATTGCTTTGCTTAATGCAGAGAAGAATCAAACCTTGTCCCCTAACTAAAGTCATAAATGTATGTCATATTTATTAAAACTATCTTATGAAGTTTGGGGAAACAATTCTACAGGTATAGGGCACACCTGAAGTGCAGAACTAATTGGCTTACAGAACCTATTAAAGTTGAAATGAATCCTACTAAACCTTTGTCTAGAATAGTCCCCCCACCCCAAACCACTAAAACTAGCGGCTATCGAAGTCATGAGGCCAGTAAAAAAATCTTTACTAGGAAATGTTTAGTTATTATACCTTTTATAAATCCTTGCAACACTACTGTGCTGTCAATAAGAAAGTAAAGTGGCAGAAGACAGAGATTTCTCCAAGATCTTAGCACCAGGAACAACATTGTTACTTCCTAGATTTTGGTTGTTTCGAATCTCCACACTTTATTTTGCAAAGTTACCCCTCGATTTCAATGGGTTCACTGCAATAGACAATGTCCCATTTTTGTTTTGTTTCAGCCTATCTAAAGATGAAGCTAGTTAATATCTTTTCACACTTACTTGAGAAATTTTCCAATAGACTTGAACTGTGAGACCTCAGAGTTTTACTTATTTCTCTCAAACTTGCATTGAGATTTAAGTGATCTAGATTTTTCTGAAAGCTCAACTTCAATTCAGTATGAGAATGATTTACTTTTATGGTAAAAAAAAAACAGAGTTAAGCACTTAAATGATTCCATTTATTTACTGAAACAGTTGATAATAAAAGGGCATACATTTTCAAGAGGAACTGATATTTGTACAAGAATCAGTTTTCTACTTAGGATATAATTTATCTAAAAATGTATCAAGACTTTTTTTTCCCCAGAAAAACTGATTGCCCTTAGAAATTTTCCTAGACTCACTACTGAGAAACAAGTGCATGTGTTTTTAAGATTAGCAGGGCATTATGAAAATTGGATACCATAGTTTTATGTGATAGATTCTCACTGTATGCACAAATTAAAATTCTGTTCCTAAGTTATTATCTTGGGATGAAATATCTGAAAATCCATTAGGGAACAAAAGAATCACTTAAGTCATGCACCTGCCATAGGTTTTCCAAATTAGGATAAGCTTTTCCTTTGGGGGGATATAAAAAGGTAGACATGCTCAAGGAGTTTTAGCTCAGTAACACAGAGGAAACTTGAAGCCAGCTGTGTATTATAGTCAGAAATTCTATCCCCAAATCACCTAAAAATTATAGCAGGTGAACTCATTGGTTTTATAAAGCATTTATACAAAACAGTATAGGAACTATGAGGAGAATATCAAGCACACCATTTTTCAGTACCAAGACTAGCACTAAATGGTTTTCTTTAACAACTCCTTCCAGTCCGATGATCCCTGATCATGAAGGGCTTTGATCCGTTGTGCGCAGAGCTGCTGTGAGGCAGAATCAATGAGACGGCTTCGAGCAATCACGACAGTAGCCATATCAAACAATGCGACTTCTCAAACCCTGTTTCTCTGCTATCCTGAGGTGAACCATATGATTGTGTGCGATTAGTTGATCGATTAAATTCTTCCAGACGAGATCTAAAGGAGACTGTGTAAGAAAACCCTGGCTATGTACTTTTTAGTGCTAAGTATCAGGTGGACTATGGCATTATCAATCAATTTGAACTAAACATAGTGGGTGTTTTATCTCAATGGACTTCTCTAGAGTATGCCTAGTCAGATGCACTAATCTAAATAGTGTAAGAAAAAATTGGGACTATACTGAAAGTACATATATTTTTGGAATACTCCATGATTTTTTGCACAGTCTGGAAACAGAGAGGATGTTTAGGTTTCAGCTGAAGCCCAAATCTTTAAAAAGTTTCTAAGTTAACAAATATTATGCAATTAACTAAAAAATACCAACAAGCAAAACTTAAGAACATAGGGGGGAAAGTGAGCTTGCATATTAAAGAAATGCTTAATCTGATTAGTATCCAAAATTGACTGCAAGAAATTATCCTAAAGTGCTTAAAGAAAATTCTAAAATTATGGTCATTTTAGAAATCATAAACAAAAGCAATAAGCTAGCTGCCTCTGAAAAGGAAAGACAAACAAGTAAGTTCTTGTTAGGAACTTAATCAAAAGACTGGATTAAAAGTAGGACTAACTTTTTAAAAAAGTAATCTTACCTAAATCTTTAAAGGATTCTCTTATTATACCTACATTCTCTATAATTTGAAATCAATAAAATGAAACAAAATATAAGAAATTATTGGCGGGTAGATTATTCCTAAGAATCTAAAAAGTATTTCTAATCTATGTGGTATTATTCAGGAAGAAAATGTGATGACAGATTATGGACAGTATCCTTCACCATTGGTGTGACAATGCAGCTTTATGTCAACCCTGAGGTGATAGAAGAAAATAATCAACTCCAGGATGCATCATCTGTGAGCAGTCGAACAGTTCTCAGAACAGAGTGGAGTGCTCCCTTCTCATCTGGTCCTTCCTCTTGTGTAGCTTACTCTTAAGAGAAGCTGACTCGTCAGGGATGTCGTTCACTTCTGCTGACTGGTCTAGATCACGCTTCTCCTTCATCAACCGACCGACTTTGGGAGTGGTCAGCAGTTTGCCAAATTCCTTGCCAACCCTAGATTCATCTGCCTCTACCTCAACTCATTTGTGGTCTTCCTGGTTCGTCTTCCTGCTTCTTGAATCATCAGCCCTGTCAACCAGACAAGTCAGGCAAAACCTCCAGCTTCACATCTAATCCGTGGATCTGAACTGGACTGCTCGGACTCATTTCTACAGTTGTGAAACACTCTCTTGATAGAAATTTCTTTGTACACACATGTAAGTGCATGGCTTTGCTTCTCTAGAGAACTCAGCCTAACAGAATTAGAAAGTGGCTATTATAGATCTCTCTGTATAGAATAATATTATGTTCTGGTTATGAGTTATATGTTCTCCAAATGTATAGAAGCAATTTCTTGTAAAAAAAAAAAAGTCTGTGCAATTAAGGTGGTAAAAAATTCTTTTAAAAGTACTCTGAGAAAATGCTATTCATCTTTGGGAAATTCCTAAGGAAACACCAAGTGATAGAGAAGCTCATTTTGCTGGACCATTATTCAACAATTAATGAAGACATTAAAAACCAACTGGTGTTATTATTACCCCTAATTTTCAAAAAATCTGAAAGAACTAATGGAATATTAAAATTAAGAATTGCTAAGTCGGGCTGAGCCCCGGTGGCGTAGTGATTGTGCGCAGGACTGCAGCCCATTGGGATGGAGGTTCGATTCCAGCTCCATGGAGCAAAGGCTGGGCCTCCTACTCCCACCACCTGAGGGCAGTGATTGCCCCCCCCCCCAAAAAAAAAAAGAATTGATAAGTCAAAAGAAGTCACAGTCAAAATCCTTACCTCTGGTCTTCTGGCTATGAGAACAATTCTTACAAGAAAATATGAATTAGCTCTTTATGAAATTACAAGCAAATGTCCTATGTCTTTAACTTTTAACTTCTTTAGTCCCCTCATCCTTTAATAATTTTAACATATTATCATTCTTTAAATCTCTAATCGACTCTCCAAGAAAATATTTTCAACAGAGGAAAGATGCCTTTGATGAAATCATCACTATTGGAAAAACGAATTTACACCTAGAACTGGAAAATTGGGTCCTTTGGAACAGGTTCACTGTCAAACAGCATTCGAGTTCCTCTGGAAAGGGGTTTTCCAAGAACTGTTAACACAAACTGCTATAAAATTACAAGGGATCCACTCTTGTATTCACTATTTAAAGAATGCTCCAGTTGAACTTTGGAATGCTGAAGTAACAGGGGTCTTAAGAGTTAAAGGCACCAAACAGTAATAGTTTGTAATGTCTCTTATTTGTAAATATTTTGATAATTATAATTTTTTTGTATTATATTAGCAAGAAACATGACTGAAATCATTAAGTAAACTAATGGAAGTTCATGTGCTTATACTTCCATAAGTTTTCATGTGTGAATTTCTTTAATAATTGTTCTTTTAGCTATGTAAGAATTACCCTTTAGAGTACCTCTATTTTGGAACAATTCCTCTGAAACACCTGAAATTTCTCATTGGACATGTGAAATACCTGTAGTGATCAAAGAAATCTCATGGTTTTCCAAATATCAAAAGTCAAATAGACATGCTATGGGGGGGAAAGGTTTATTCAATTTATATCTGTGAAAATAGAATGTGAAGAAATATGTCATTCAAAGATGTTATATCTAATTTAAATGTAACTCAAATATGTATTTGGGAAAGATGCTGGTTCAATGGTACAAGGGTAATAGAACCAGAGAATCATTATGATTAATTTCTTCCTCCTTTTGGAGCTTGTATACTGGTTTTGTTATCTGCCCTCATCATCCTTCATGTTTATTCATAGTTCGTGCTTAAAGGACATTATTTTGGTTTTGGATGAAAGTTTTATGAAGTCTTACTCCTCAATTGGAAAAGTATTTGTTGCATTTGTAGGACCTTATATTTCTTCTCATGCTAAATTGCCATGGGGAAATTTCATAACATAAAAAAAGAAACAGAATTAGAAAACAGGGATAAAATAACAAAGGAATTAAATAAATTGTTATGTAAAGAAAGAGTTCCTTTCCTAATGAAACTTGGATTTTCTTAGATGTTCTATTAATTGGATGTACTATAATTGCTATAGTTCCTGAAATAGTAGGAGTTGTATAAGCTTATGTTGAAAGAAAAACTACTGGGTCACAAATAGTCTTGGGCAAGCTAGCCCTCAATTTAGAAAATCTATTAAAGCTCTAAGATTAGCTATAAGATCAATAGCTGAAGAAGTATCTGAAACTAGAGTCATGTCTTTCCATGATACAATTCCATAATAGGCTTGCCTTAGAATACTTGTTGCTTCTCCAGGTGATGCCTATGCCTTAATGAAAGAAACTTCTTTGGATGACGTAAGATATGCAAATAATAATCTATGACTTTTCAAGGACTCAAGAGGGAGGAAGGGTAAAATGAGGAGCTGATATTAAGGGCTCCAGTAGAAAGAAAATGCTTTGAGAATGATGATAGCAGCATACATGCAAATATGCTTGACACAATGGACGAATGTATAGATTGTGACAAGAGATATAAGAGCCTCTAATAAAAGTATTTAATTAAAAAACAAAAGAAAGATAGAGAATTTTAGTGTTTATAATAACAGTACTCAAGGTGTGGGCTTTTCCAAGGCATTGTGGCAGTTGAAATTCACATGAAAGTCACTGTTGATGTTACATATGTATAAAGTGAAACATCAAAGAATTTTCTCTGTTTACAAAGATGAAATCATGGTTACATAGAGCTTTCTGAAAATTGTCTATATTTTTGTTCTGCCTCCTAGTTTGTCATATGGTTCAGGGCTTTTAACAGCTTTTGAGTGACCACCTAAAATGAAACAATTGGCCTATATTCATCTGAAACAATAAAAGAATACAGAAGAACTTGACTCAAAAGAATTAGACAAAAGAGCTAAACAGTCATAAACCCGGAAAAACTAGATGGTGCCTAATTATATCTTTATCTATGCTTATGCCTATATCTCTCTATATCGAACTTTTATATCAAAGAGTGTATTACACAATCTTGATCAAAAGAGGTAGGAGAGTAAGAACAAAATTAATTTCCCACAGATTTCACGTTTGCTGTATTTTTAAAAACAATAATCCAAATATCATTTCCCTGACTTGCTTTAATACTCAAAGCACACAAATTTTCCATAACCAAATCACATAGGATTCTGCCTTGGAAGACTCAGTAAAATAAAACAAAATTTTAAAAAGCAAATAGAAGAACCAGTTATTTCTCACAAAATTATTAGTTAGTGATGTAAGAGGGTACATCTTAATCAACCATGAGTGATTTCGCTCTTCTAAGTGAAATATGTACCTTTTTGTTCTGGACTTACTTATTTTAAATGGATATCTGAGCTGACTTTAATTATAAAAACCTATGCAAACTCTAATTTGGGGGCATTTTCAATATTGGTTGAAAATTATGATAGGCAGCTTTGTTATGCCAACATGGCCAAAGAAGATAGGAAAGTTTGTGATGCCAACATGGCCAATGAGCGTGTGAGATTGATTGAAGGGCAGAGATATAAATGGCTTGGCGATCCCCACCATGCTCTCTTGCTCTTAGATTTTTGGACCAGCCAGCTGCCTTGTTTGTCCTGTGCCTTGATTTCCAAGCTACACTATCCATGGGACACCAATCTGTGAACTGTGTTGCTGTGAGTTGAGGTTTCTACAAGCCCTGCTTCGCCACACTCCTGGAATATACATCTCTTAAGCTGGGGATGGTCGGAACCAGTCATCTGGCTGATTGTTGGTGACCTGCCTTGCTGTTTGCTGCTTGTGGTCAGATAGTCTGAATAGCTCTACAAAGGACTACTTGGTGACCCTTAAGACTCAAAGGACTGCCAATCAACTAGCTGTCTCCCACAGTGACTTGCACTGAGCCATTTGTACTGCTTTATAGATTAGTTAACTGTTTGTTTCTTATGTTAGATATCTTTCCATCTATATAAATATATGGAGAGAATTATTAGTGGCTGGGTTTTGTTTCTCTAGAGAACCTTGTCTAACACAAAGATTCCTTACTAGGTTTAAAAGTTATGGTAAGAATAAATTTCACATGGAAGAAGCACACCAACTTGTGTGATCACAGAATGTCAAAGGGATCAAGTCTCAGTCATTAAAAACAAAAAGATCGGGCTGAGCCCTGGTGGCATAGTGGTTGTGCGCGAGACTGCGGCCCACTGGGATGGAGGTTCAATTCCAGCTCCACAGAGCAAAGGCTGGGCCTCCTACTCCCACCACCTAAGGGCAGTGATGCCCCAAAAAAATAATAAATAAAAAATTTTAAAAAATAAAAACAAAAAGATCATATCATTGTGAATGAAAAGGAGTGCAGATTGGGAACCCAAATCCTATCTATAGGTATCTGGACATCCCCTTGCAGAGTGGTCACGGGGAGGAGATGAGCCAGTCAGCATGCATTGTAACAACAATGAAACATACAACTTTCCTCTAGTTCTTAAGTGCTACCCCCTCCACATATACACATGCTATCATGATCCCACTACTATCTAACAAATGCAGCTAGACCAGAGGATGTACACTGTTATGGATAGGATCTGGAAACACAAGGAACCCAGGACAGATGATCTCTTCAGGACCAGTCACCAGAGTGGCCAAACCAGGAGAGTTGAGGGAATGTGGGATAGAAAGGGGGAACCAATTACAAGGATCTACATATAATCTCCTCTCTGGGGATAGACAACAGAAAAGTGGGTGAATGGAGACGTCAGCCAGTGAATGATATGACAAAATGATAATAATTTATAAATTATCAAGGGTTCATGGGGAGAGGCAGGAAGAGAAGGGGAGAGATGAGCTGATACCAAGGGCTGAAGGAGAAAGCAAATGTTTTGAGAATTATGATGGTAACAAATGTACAAATGTGCTTGACACAATGGATTTATGTATGAATGGTGATGAGTCATACAAGCCCCTAATAAAATGATTTTTATAAAAGATTATATCCCCCAAAAAAGAATAAGCTTCAACATTTTTCTTAAAATTGATCTGAATCTTCTACTAATTTTGACAACACTGGAGATCACATAGTAAGCACTGGCACTAGAACTCAAGTTCAAGCTTTTTGTTGTAGTCCCTATGTAGTCACAACTGTTAATGTTAAAGACCTGGAAATAGCAGAGATGAATGAGAGAAAGCAAAATAAGCAAGGTCTATCTAACTTTGGGGGAGTGAGTAGGTAGACTTGGAGGTTAAGATTACATTCTGCAACCAACTCTAGATCAAATCCAAGGCACAAAGATCCTGTCTTCTCTTGTTTCCATCTGTGAGACTTGGGTCAGACCCAGAAGTTACCACTATCCCCTCTAGCAGTCTCCTATTGAACATCAGATGTCAAGAAGGTCTTATTAATAATTCAGGCTTGCAACATAAGCAGATGTCAGTTTTGAAGGGATGCTTGCTATGGCTCAGATCCCTTGGCTCACCAGATGCTGAGTATAGATGAGAGTGAGGTAGCTAAGATGCCAGGCAAATGGAAGGCAACCAGCTGCCAAGAGGGTGGACTGTGGATTCCATTAAGATATAAAGAGCAATGTTGTCCAAAGAGACAGCAAGGATGAGGAAAACTGCAACACAGGATGTGGCAGAAGCCAAACAACTGTTCTCAAATCTCAGCAGCAGGTAAGCACTGCATCAGGACCCATGGAGGAAGCAGAATGAAGACAGATGCACAAGGATTGCAACAGGTGATCCTCTTGAGAGAAGGAAAAATATATTTCATGGTGACAGAGGCTCAGAACAGAAAGGGATTCTCATACAGAATCTACTTGTCATCTACTTCAGAGATGACATTCACAAGATTACTGGCGGGGGACCGGGGGGCGGGGGGGATCCCTTAGCCCCATGTGGAAATGGGATGGGATCCCCCTTTTGCCCACATTCATGTTCTAGGAACAATGAGGCTGTAAACTACATGATGGTCAAGCTCATGAAGCTCTTAGTCACCAAGGTCCCTCCAAGACCATGCCTGGGGTGTCGCACTTGCTCAGTTCCAGAAATACTTCTTAAATTAGGAAATGTGAAAAGAAGGCATGAAGGAGAAGGAAGCTGTAATATGGGAGGAAGTCAGGCCTTGATACAAACATCATGGGTTCGATAGGCACAGTTGTATAGCGATAGTCATTATTTCTTAAAGTTATACAGAGCATGAGTCTGAATAATAAGTCAGACACATATCATGGTAGCATGCTCACCTCAGCCCGAGGTGACCCACATGAAGAGAAAGTGAGTGGGGAAAGGGATTACATGAGGGAGAGAGGCGGAGAGCACTCTGGGCTGATGGATGGGAGAGTGGGAGCCTCTTTACTGTGACCAAACCTTATATACCCTTTGGCGCCATGCAAGGCCCCTAATTACAGGTAAGGACATACGTCACAGGAAAGGGTTGTGCAATCACAGGAAGGGGATGAGCTAGGGGTGGACATGAAATACCAAGGGGAGGGACTAAGGGCATACATGTGACAAGAAGGGCGGACTCTAGATTCAACATGGTATCCTAGCTGATCATCCTTGGGTGGGCTTGACCTCTTTGTCTCCTATACAGAAATACTCTCTTGGTATGCTTATCAGAAGGGAGTGGGACAGGGTAGAGTCTGATTGTTCTGGATAGCTGATTACCCTTATGAAGAGCAGCTCCTGACCTACTTGGGTTGACCTCCAGGTGAAGAGTCATATGCCATGTGTGTAGCAAGCAGCTTAAGTTTGGCATATACTTTGGGGATAAACCTGGGAGAAATCTTTCTGTTCCCCACACTGTAACCCTAAAAACCAAAAGGAAAAAGAATGCACTGCTATTGAGTTGATTCTGACTCATAGTGACCGCAGAGGACAGTGAACAACTGTCCTGGTGGGTTTTCAAGACTGTAAATCTTCACAGTAGAGACTCACCATCTTTCTTCTGAGGAGCTGTTGGTGCCTTTGAACTATGTAGGGTAGCCCACTACACAACCAGCACGCCTACTGTAAATCTGTACAGAAGCAGAGAGCCTTATCTTTTTCCTCTAGGATAGCTTGTGGGTCTGGCCCCAGACCGTGCAGTTAACAGTCAGATGCTTCCCCAACAGCACCACCAAAACCCTGACTGAGACAGCACTAGACAGGCACAATCACTGGTCAGAATCTTGACTTGGTCCCACCCAGCCACCAGGAGTCAATAAGGTAGAACTTGAAAGAACGACCCTCAGTGTGAAACTGAGCCGTGGGGATGTGTGTTATTTCATCCACAGCCTCTAGTCCATCTGCACTGGGCATCCTCCGACAGTGGCTTAGCCCAGAAGAGTGGAGATGCTATCTGGCGAAGACTGATGCTCACTGGGTCTGTAGTTTCATATTGAAGAGTTTTCATTCTTTCATCCCAGCTCTCCTGATGGTATAATCCAGAGCTCTTCATGCAGTGACAAGCACCGGAAATACTCCAGGTCCATTCAGACCAACCTGCTCTGGACCCGGGTCGTGCTTCCGCTCAGAGGTTCCCCGACGACTTTCCCCCTTGAAGTCCTGGTGCGCTGTGCGGAGGGACGTGGCTGCAGAAACGAAAGGTAGGTTTTCTCCAGAGTCCACGGCCGAACCTTGGGAAAAGCCGGCAGTGCAGGGCAGCTCCCCGAGGTGTGGCTGTGGCTGCCGGGGATGCCCCCATCGGTGGGGTGAGGAATGTCCCCGCAGGCGTGGAGATCTTGATAAGATGGCACTTGCGCTAGGCAGCAGCATCCTTCCTGGGGGCTGGCCTCCCTCCCACGCAGCCAGGGCGGCAGGCAAGCCGCAAGCTGGCATGGCCGAAGGGGCTGGCCTCGCTCCTCCAAATGACTGGGGAAGCAGCATCGGCTCAAACTCTTGTCTGCCAGCCCTGCCTTCCTCGGACAGGTGATCGGAACGGAATGTTCACTAACACAGCTTCCCAGACACGGATGAGGAATGCCATTCATGCATGCCTTGGCTGGCTGAAGGATTAGTGTGTGCCCCCCATATACCATCCTAAACTGGACAGGAGTAGGAAGCTTCATATTTCTCACACATTTGGAATGGCTGGTGGTTTCCAAGGGCAAACTTTGACGTTAGTAGCCTACCAGGTTACCGATTATACGACCAGGACTCCTTCGAATCCGAACTGACTTCATGGTGGTGAGGGTCTTCCTGGTTTGGATTGTTTTGTTTTGTTTTTGGATTGAGTGACAGGCACTGTGCTCGGTTGCTAAAAGGATTGTCAGATTTGTTCGCTCACATGTGAAATGGGGATTTGGACCCACTCTCCCCCATGGGCAGCTTTTTTGAAGTTCATCCATGTCCATCACATGCCAGAAGCGTTAGTAGTTAGGCGAGAGAGCCCAGGAGAGGCTTTGAGAGCTGGGATTTGGGGTGATGTAGCTTAACAAGTTAGAAGGTAGTACCCGGCAACCCAGGCCTGGCAATTTCATCCAAACGTCTTTGAAGGGGATTTTCTCTACTATAACCATGTGGGTTTCTCTTGTCTTTTAGAGCACCTCAGAGGTCAATTTATAGAGAAATTTGAGGCATTGAGCCAAAAAATATCATGAAGGTTAAATGATTTTTTTCCTTTTTCCTGTACCATCTGGAATTCCAAGCCAAGTCTGTAAGGAGGCCTTTAAAAGATAGAGCTTTAGGCTCAAGCTAGAATTTCTCATGGTAATTCATATTCTTAAAAATGTTTGACACCCAAACTTGGTTCTCTTGGCCAAAAAGAAGGACTCCCACTCCTTTGGTTGATAAGATTGGAAGGAAGCTCCTTTGGGTGTGTGTGGGGGGGTGGGGGTGGTAGGAGGTACTTAGGGTGTTGTTGCAGATCATAAAATCACAAAGCTAGAACATGTTCCCTCCTAGAAACTAGAGATTCCTGGGACTCGCCTGAAAGCGATTGGGTCTGGACTCCCCTGACCCCTTCACTTCACCGTATCAAGATTCTTTATACAGGAGGAGAGGACAAAACATTTGTGAAACAATTCCATTCTCTTTTCATTCCATTTTTTCACGAACTTTTTGAAATCCTTTGTGTGTGTGTGTGTGTGTGTGCACGTGCATGCATATATGTGTGTCTTCTTTCTTAAGAGATCCATTTAAAGAAAGGGTTCCTATTCTAAAACAAGGGGTGAGAGATAATTGGGAAGTAAGGAGGGAACCAGGCAAACTCCAAACTCCTGACTCAACAGCAGAGGAGACCAGCGCCAGGAAGGCCGCACGACTTAACAGATCCTCTTGCCTGCTGAGAGCTGGAACTGGAGTGTGAGGCAGCTTCAGCTTCTTGGTACGGACTCTCCATTGCACACCCACATGCACTGTTCTATTTGGACCAGGAGGCCCGAATATTTGATTTCCCTGACATTTTTTGAGGGGATATAGTAGTTACAAAACCTGGTGTCAATTTGGGACTTGATAGGAGTAAGAGTGAGAGGTAACGTCTAGTCTGTCAATCACATCATAGCCTATGAGGCCTTCTCCTAAGAATTCTGGGAACTCCTGCATTTTCTTCCTTGAAGGCAGGAGACTCATTCTCTCTTGGCTCACTCCCTGAAAGATTTTGTAGCTGACGAGACACAGGGAACTGAGCTAGTACCCTGACCTGGAGAAGCCACATGGAGACCCCTGTCAGCTCTGAGATACTTATACCATCACTGGATCCAAAGACTTTCTACCCCTCTCATGTGATCACTGGGCGTCATTGCATGTGTTACGTGAGTCCGAAAAGGATGTCATATATTGGTATCAGATATGAAGACTAATATCGGACTTATGGGCTTCATTTGGTCTGGACTGGGATGTTTTCTCAATATTCAAGTGCTCTTTTAAAAAAATTTTCCTTCTTTTTCAATCGTTCCTTTTTTTTCCCAATGATTTCATTGGGGGCTCTTACAGCTCTTATAACATTCAATACATCACTTATATCAAACATATTTGTACATATATTGCCATATTCATTTCCAAATATTTTCCACCCTGGTATAAGCTCCTCTCTCCCCTCCCCTCCCTTTTTTTGTTAATAAATCATTTTATTGGAGGTTCATACAACTCCCATCATGATCCATACATACATCAACTGTATGCAGGCCACATTTGCACACTTGTTACCATCATCACTCTCAAAACATCCTCCCTCCACTTAGGGCCCCAGTGTCAGCTCCCCATATTTCCCTTTTCTCCCCCTTCCCCTCTCCCATGAACCTTTAATAATTTACAAATTGTTATTACTTTTTCATATTGTACACTGTCCAATGTGTTCCTTCATCCAATTCCTTGTTGTCTGTTCCCCAGAGAGGAGGTTATATGTAGATCCCTGAAACTGGTTCCCCTTTTCTATTCCACCATCCCTCCCTCCTCCCAGTATCACCACTCCCACCATTAGTTCTGAGGGATCATCTATCCTAAATTCCCCATATTTTCAACTCCAGTGTACATCCCCTGGTCTAGCTGGATTTGTCTGGTAGAATTGGGATCATGATAGTGGGTGGGAGGAAGCATTTGAGAATTAGAGGAAAGTTGCATATTTCATTGTTACTACACTGTACCTCAGCTGGCTCATCTTCTCCCTGCAACGCCTGCATAAGAGGATGTCGCTTCACCTATTTATGGACTTGGGTCCCCAATCTGTACTCTCAATTGCTCTTTTTAAAATTTTTTTTCAGTTGCTCTTATATGTAAACCTATTTATTGTATATATATGAATGTCTATGGATTTGTTTCTCTAGTCTCCCCAGACTAACACAGACAACATTTAATATATCGATTGTTTCTTATCTTGTGTTTAGAATTTTTCAAAATGGCTTTCTAGTGGACCTTAACTTGATTTTGCTTTGTTTAATAGTGAAATTCTCATTGGAGAAAGTTCTACTGAAATATTTTATCTGGCTGAAAGTAAAGACAGTCTTGTTAGGTCAAAGTTTGGGCACTGAGATGTGCCCCATTTATCCCACCATTGCTGTCTTCTTTGGGGGGGGGAGGGGGTAAATGCAGGCTTCAAGGATAGACCGTTTCAGTTTGCACTAATGCCCCCACACACACCATACACACATACCCACATCTCATCTGCAAGATGTTAGAAACAGGTAGCCTTTGTGGGTGGGGAGAGGAGGCAGATGCTTGGATCAAACCAAGATATGACAATGCCTCATCGAAACAAATTATTTCCTTTTCAGTATTACCATCGCAGTCAACTTTTCCATCATTACCCTGTCATATCTTCCTGTCAGCATAAAAAAAGGGGGTGGGGGGGAGGCAAGCACCAGAAGGTAAAAGGTGCATGATGCTCACATATAGTCATACAGTCGGGTTTCAGTGCCACAGGCTTGCCCTGCTCATCCACCCCGCCCAAGTGCTCTGCTTACATCCGGGTGCCTGGCAACCCTCCACAAGACATGGACGCATACAGAGAGGCAGGCAAGGGGTGAGAACCCAGGGGAATCCCCGGCAAAAGGGCAGTGTTGCAAAGTCCCCATTGCGGTAGAAGGGTGTGAGGTGACTCAGACATTGTGAAAATGCATGACTCATGTGTAAGCAGACCTCCTCTCTCAGAAAGTGCGCCCTGGAAATGCTGGGTCTCAGCGGAGTCCTGCAAACGAGATCTAGTGTTAAATGCGCTGGGGAAGCATGCTGTTCACATGATTCTTATTAAGCATGCTCCAACTATGAGAACATGGTTCGCTCACATCCTCATTCAGCAAGTGCATATGCATGCCGGTCTTTGAGCAGGTGCTGGGTCAAGCATTGGAAATGCGGGGGAAATGCCACTTTTCCTTGCCCTCCTAACTTCACACCTTTACCCAACCTCTATGCGATGGGACTCAAGGGGGGAAGACCGCTTGTTCATAGGGATTTGTAAAGAGAATGGCTGGATTTCTGAAGAGTGATCCTTCCTCCTGACCCATGCCCCCGGCTCTCCATGTCAGCTTTTGTTTCCCGGATCTCTCCACTCCCTCTCCCCACCCTCCAATTTTTTTTTTTTAGTTTTTGACTCACTTTGATCCATGTTGCCAGTCACAACCTATTTGAAATACAAAGACATTTGTTCAGTTTGGAGCCGGAACCCGTTCAGGGAAATTAGCCTTGGAAAAGAGAGAGAGCAGGAAATAAGAGCATCTCGCTTGTGAAAAGGCATCATTAGACATCTCATTAACACATGTGTCTCTGCATGTTTATGGTCAGGTGGTTCAAAAGTGAAGTGAGACCAATTAACGGAGGGCAGGCAGGAGAGCCAGTCCCCAAGCCAACCATCACTTCATTTGGTCTCATCACCGCACGCACTGCCTTAAATTCTCATCAGCCTTATTTGGGAGGCAGCCAGTCCTTGGGTGGTAAAGTAGGTTAAGAGTCGGGTGCTCACTGAAAGATCGTCAGTTTGAATCTAGTAGCTGCTTCCTGGGGGGAATGATGAAACACTGTGTGAAACCTCAGAAACCCCATGAAGCAGCTTTACTCTGCCGGATGGGGTCACCATGAGTTAAACTAAACTTGTCAAGAATAGGCTAACCCCTGGGCACAAGGCGTCTTGGCCTTGTAGCATTGTCATACTATCCTTCAGTCTAGGACCTTTGGGAAAGCTATCATATGTCTAGGGGAATATTCTCCTAATCCATACCGTGAAGTCTGTTGTGGAGATGAATATAATCTTTATGATATACAAATGTGATGTATTATGATTCAAACCAATTTCATATGGCTTAAGGGTCATTCATCACTCACCTCTCTCTAGGTCTTCTCTCTCTTCCTCCTCCTCCTCCTCCTCTCCCACCCCCACCACCTTTTTCTTTTCTCCTGGGAAATGCATCCAGGGGACCTCCTTCCTGTTGTTGCTGTGGTTAGGTGCCATAGGGAGCCTGAAGTGGAAGGCTCCCTGCCAGTCCTGCTGGGGGTGGGGATGTCTTCCTTTGTTGCGGTGACCTTCTGCTCTGCCAAGAATGTGCTCTTTCTGCAAAATAAAGGAAGCCAAGTCCCACTGCCTCACTTCCAAGGAGCATTCTGGTGGCACTTCTTCCAAAGAACATTTGTCCACTTTTCTGACAGCCCAGAGTACCTTTAAAATTCTTTGCCAACATCCTGATTCAAAGGCATCCATTGGTTTGTCTTCCTTATTCCTTCCCCAGCGTTTGCAGGCAGCACGTGAGGTGACTGCAAACACCACAGCTGGCTTGGGTCAGGCACACCATTGTCCTCTTTGCTTTTTAACAATTGAAAAAGAGCTTTTGTAGCAGATCTGAGCAGTAAAGCATGCCTATGCAGTCAGTAGATTTAGTCAAGAGTTTCCTAGAAGTCTATTTTAGGACATCTATGCTATAATTTTATACTGTAATAGAAGTCTGTGGTCTTTCTAAATTATGTCCAATAGATTCCTTTGATTAACAGCCAACATTTTTCTCGTGCTTCATAAATACTCCATGCTAATAATGATACATTGAACATATTTATGTACTAACTATTGTAACATAGAATTTCAGAACGATATCTCTTTGGTGTGATTTACTTGTGGAGCAAGAGCAGCTTAATTTTTATACAAAGATACACTTTCCAAAAATCATCTAAAAAAATAATCTAGAAAAGCATCAAACTATATATCAAAGTGGACCATAGAGAGAAGATCCAGCCTCAGGCCACAAGTAAGAAAGCCCTCAGGCATCAAAAAAACAGTCTAGTGACTTGGAATTTGACACCAATTCTCAATGTCACCGATTTGGGAGCATTTCAGTTGGGTAAAATGAACTGTTTTTTTCTTACGAGGGGTGCCTCATTCACTCACTTAAGAAATGTTTTTCTAGCTTTCAGTCATTTTTGAATGAATAATAATTCATTATGAATCATATTAAGGGCTACAAACAGGAGATGAGTAGTGACTAGCTTAGAAAGGTTGATGATGGAAAAGATGTCATGTAGGCTGAGCTTAGAAGAGCAATAGAGCCAACAGAATGGATACGAATTCAATGGAAGAACTTGCGGTGGGAAAGAGCTTGCTGTGTTTGATGCATTAAAAGGTTGTTGGCAGTCAAAGCAGAGCGGGAGGAAAGTTGCAGGAGACCATTCTAACTGTCTTGTAAGGCATGGGCACAAGACTGAAGATAGAGGATGAATTAAAAAAACTAATGTAAGACGTACAAGATGGTAGCTAGTTCTACATAGCCACCGGTGGACAAATGTGAGATATTTTGAAGTGATAAAATTCTATCGTTACTTGCATAAGCAGATTAAAGAGAAAAGGATCCAGGAAACTATCAGAGATTTTTAGCTTAGGCAGCTGTGGAGAGGTCACTGCTGTGCCCTGATAGAGGATGGTACAAGGGAAGAAATTGTTTGATTTTTAAACTGGAGTGGTTAATTTTCTTTGAGTTCCTGGAAGATATCCTAAAGGGATGTCAAAAAGAAAGAAAGGGATGTCCACTTGGCATTTGGAGACATGCATGTAGTGTGCAGGAGACAAGATACCAAAATTGACATCCTCCTTAAGAGGGAAGCCACCACTTGTCTGTCAGTTTATTGCATGATATTGTGATGCTGAAAGCTAGCTATGTCACTGGTATCTCAAATGCCTACAGAGTTACAAAAAGTGACCAGGTTTTCACGGAGCATCCAAAGGGAGAACAGAGTATGAGAAGGAATCGGCTTGCTGCCTAGGAAGAAGTGGGTGCCAAGACCCTGATGCATACTTGAAGCATCTTGTCTTGCTTGGCCTCCGAATCAGTGCTCATGGAGACAGATGTTGTGGAAGTCATGTACTTGATGTCAATTTCATGATTGGAATGTAGGGGTGGAACCTAGCCTGTTAATCTGGAGATAGCCAATGAGACCTCTGTGTGGGCATGGTTGTCTCCTGAGTATTCTGGGAAGTCTTGAGGTATTTTCCAATTGGAGAAGAGAGATTTGACTCACTCACTCTCTCTGTCAGATGAACTACTGACAAGATGAGATGACAGCCTGCTGATTGACAGTCTCCTGATTCCAGGAGACTGGAGGAACTGGAGGAGAAGCCACATGGGCTTGCCCTGATGGAACCAGACCTCTGGTTATGGGCTAATATTGGACTTATCACTTTCGACTGGACTGGGTTGGGATGCTTTCTCAATGTTCCATTCCTCTTGTATATAAACCTTCCTTTATATCCATATGCGTGTTCTTGAATTTATTTCTCTAGTCTACCCGCACTAACACAGAGGTCAAGAGATCCAAAAGCATATTGCATTGGGTAAGAAGACTGCACAGGATCACTCTTGGATATTGAAAAGCAAGGATGTGACTTTGAGGACAAAGATACACCTGACCCCAACCATGGTATTTTCTTTCTTTTTTTCTTTCTTTTTTTCTTACTTTACACTGCCACAGAGTAGCTTCCAATCACCAGCAACTGAGCAAACTGGCAATGGAGTGGGTCTCTGGCAGGCTTGTTTTCCCTCCCATCTCTAAAGCTGGCAGAATACTAGCTATTCTCCAGATGTGATCCTGGGAGGTCCCCAACCACAGTATTGTTCAATCACCTAGTATCCGTGTGATAATTGGACAATGAATAAGGAAAACCAAAAGATGGACTGACGCATTTGAAGAGTGGTGTCACAGATGAATGTTGAAAGGACTGCTGACTGCTATCCGGACAAACAGCTCTGTGTTAGGAGAAGTACAGGCAGTGCTGCTGCAAGACAAGAATGGTGAGCCTTTGTCTCACGCTATTTGAGTGTGTCAGGAGAGACGAGCTCCTGGTGAAGGACCTCTTGCTTGGGAAAGAGAAGAAAGCCTTGAACAAGCTGGATGGACACCGCAGCTACGCCCCTGGGCTCGAGCAGAGGCATGATGGGAGGATGGCACAGGCCAGGCAGAGTTGTGTGCTGCTATCTATGTACAGGGTTGCGAGGGTTGGAACGGACTTGATGGCACCTAACAGCAGTGAAAACATGGAAGAGAATGCAATGTTTCTTTCTTTTTTAAAAAAAATACTTTTATTGGGTGCTCTTACATCTCTTTTCACAATCCATCCATTCCTCCGTGTCAAGCACATTTGTACATATGCCGCCATCATCATTTCCAAAGCATTCTCTTCCCAGTTGAAACCCTGATATCAGCTCCTCGTTTCTTCCCCTTCCCTCCCCTGCCCACCCTCCCTCATGAACCTTTGATACATTATGGATTTTCCCCATATTTTACATCATTCTCCACCGCCCCTCACCCACTTTTCCATTATTCGTCCCCCACCCTTTCCTAATCCTCCTGGTATCTCTACTCTCCTTGTTGGTCCTGAGAGGTTTATCTATCCCAGATTCCCAGTGTTGTGGGCTCTTAGCAGTGTGCATGCTCTGGTTTAATCCAATTTGTAAGGTAGAACTGAGGTCACGATAGTGGGGTGAAGGAAGCACCAAAGAACTAGAGGAAAGTTGTGTGTTTCATCGGTACTATACTGCACTCTGACTGGCTCATCTCTTTCCTGGGACCCCTCTATGAGGGGAGGTCCGATTGTCTACCAAAGGTCATTGGGTCTCTACCCCATGCCCCGCCCCCTGCCATTTACCTTGGGTATGATTTTATGGGCCTTAGATACCTGATATGTGTTCCCGTTGATACCTCATGATCACACAGACTGATGTGCTTCTTCCATGTGGGCTTGTTGTTTCTGAGCTAGATAGCTGCTTGTTTATCTTCAAGCCTTTAAAACCCCAGACCTGGCACCTTTTGGTAGCCAGGCACCATCAGTTTTATTCACCACTTTTGCTTATGCACCCATTCTGCTTTCAGCCATTGTGTTGGGAAGGTAAGCATCACAGAATGCTGGGGAGATTGTGATATTTCAAAAACAATATAAAAAGTGAAGTGCAGACAACCCAGGTCTTAGCACCACCGGACACAGGCATTGAAGACAATCGTTGAGGCAGGAAGGATTACATAGACCCAAGAAAAAGGGATGGGCAGGAAATTTGCACTTAGAACAGGATAACACATATAGGGGATCCTAGGGAGGTGGATATTTGGAGAACAGAATGGCAGACTACATAAAATTCTATTCAGAGGACTATTATGAGTGAATTAGTATTTTAGGATATGTAATTGGTCATGCATATCAAGAACCCTAGCCCAACTGCTGGGAATGTATTCAGAGAAAACAATTCAAGAAGCCAAAAGCTGTTCATATCACAGCAATGATATTACCTATACTTGGTGGAGGGCAGGGGGATATTTCCCAACAAAAACAAATTCACAGCTATCAGTTGGTGCTGCCCCATGGTGCCCTGTAGGACAGAGGTGAAGTGCCTCTGGGTTTATCTGCTCGCAGTTTCAAATTGCTGACCTTGCAGTTAGCAGACCAAGAGGTAACCGCTATGCCACCAGGCCTCCTGGGACGCACCCCCCACCACCACCACCACCAAATAAAAAAGTCTGAAGGATAAGAAATCATTCATGCCTCTGATGGAGAACTATGTAAGTCAGAATAAAACCAGTAAAACTTGGAATATCATGGCATCCACTATAATTAGCCAAGCTGCAAAAGTCCATATACAAGGGAAATATACCTCTGAATAAAGAAGAGGGAAACATGGAAAATGTAAATACTTTAACTATTAAGTAAGTGAGGTCATAAATGTTCAAGCGAGGCCTGGGACAGTTGTTCTGCTATTTATAGGCAATATATGTCAATCAGGAGAAAAGAGCAGACCGTGAAGCAACTCTAAAGCAGGGACGGAAATCTGACACAATGGCACACAATCGCCCTCTGAGTGAGGGTGAGCACTTAAAACATAAATCGTGCCCCCTATAGCAGGGTTTTTGTGGTTGGTATTTATTGCTTTCTGAACCAGTGAGGGTCAGACAACTTAATATAGACTCTGTGCTCACCCAAAGAGACTAAGTGTCCAAAAACCCCTTAACCTGAAAACTGCTCACTCTTAAAAGCTGTGGAAATAAAAGGAATTTAATTTAAATGCAGTATCACAGTCACGAGAAATATAGGCTTCTCAAAATCATAGATGACACTTTCTCATTTATAGGGGACAGAGGAAAAGCATTAACATGCTCTGAGGACCAGCATGTGCCAAGACAGATGTGAGTCGTGCTCACATAATAGCTCACACCCACCTAGGGAAGTAGGGGGACACCTGTGTCATAAATTACACACTCCAGCCAACAAGGATAACTTTCCACAGAGTTGGTGCCTGGTCTGATTTCTCCTCTCCTCTCCCCAGCCAGGAATTTAGACAATTGTGTTGGCCATCTGCACAGCTGAGCAGGCCTGCCTAATCTCATGGGAGCCATGGCTTTGCGGCCCTCACTTAACCTCTCTTTCGGTGTCAGGGCTGTCTTGTCATCTCTCCCCCTTTCCTTTAAGTGCCTCTTTTCTCTCATCCTAACTCTGCCATCATCTTTCTGAAATTCATTCCTGTGGGAGCCTACAGCAGAATCTCTCCTATATAGTGGTCCCTATTCTCGCATTTCATAATTGTTCATCTCACCCATGGGCAGCATTTGAGTGTCACGAGCACTACAACGTCGGGAGTCATGGGGGCACTCCCTTCTAGGTGACAAGAGAGGGGGATTTCATCCCATCCCTTGGTGCTCACTTCCTGGGTTGATTCACTCTTCTAAGAACTCTTAGAATGTTTATAAGATGACGTGCCTTTAATTGTTTCCCTCGACCCAAAGAGACAAAGAGTAAGTTTCTCTAATGGGCTCTGTATCTTCCAGCCTTTATTTTTATTGCTAATGGACTCTCCAGTAATATAAAGTGACTGATGCGTGCAGTCAGAGAAAAGCAGAAAAATCAATACCTGTCTAGACTCCATATTAGTTAAAAGCAGGTGAGGAGTTGAGCTTGGCAGACAAGGAGATATTTCCTGGTTCCCCAGTTTTGGAAAGGGGGAGAGGTGACCTCAGATCTGTTGTGCAGCTCTCTACAAAGGAAACTTCTTTATAAACCCAGGATATGGGAATGAGAGGATATTGCAACTGGTTGGGTATATTTGGACACCCTCTGAAAGCACTGTTTCCAGTAGAGGGCAGTGTAACATGCACACACTGACCCCTCCTGGGATTCTCAGCACTGCCACGTTGATAAAATTGGAATATGTCTGACAAATGTAGGGCCAAATCCAATTGGGAGGCGCACCCATGTTCCGCCATGACCACTGTTTGGAGAGACTCAGCAAGTCCACACTTGATGAGCTAGGTTTTTATCAAGCCAACATGAACAGCATTGTACATGTATCATTTCATTTATTCTTTCCAACTATCCTGTGCTTCAAGTCCGCTTACGTTCATCACCACCCTGTTTAGAGATGAAGAAAATGAGCTACTTCGGATCATCCATCAAGTCGTTACTAAAGCTTCAATTGCAATCAGTTCAATTCTACAGGCTACGAGCTTAACCGCTGTGCTTTCCGTGCCATCAGCGACCAGACTTATTTTACCAGTTCCATTTGCATGCTCTGTTCTTTATCTTACCTGTACATTTCTGGACAGCTGGGAACATGAGCTACTCATTCTTCCATCTCTCTGCAGCTCTCACCAAACCAACCCAAACCCAACTCTTTACCATCAAGCTGACAGAGACTCATAGCAGCCCCCTGTGGGGTTCTGAGACCATCATTCTGTTAGGGAGTAAAAAGCCCCGACTCTCCCGATACCATCATGGGCTTTTTTATACGCTAGATGTTCAAACTAAAACGCATTGCTGTTGCGCTGATTCCAACTTCCAATATATAGCAAATAGCGTGATTAAATCATTCCACCAAAGCTTTCCTGCATCTTTCCATCGGTACTATCATGTAGAGAGCAGTTTAACAAGCACTCCATGTATGTCTTCACTTACTACCTCAGACAAGCAGACAGCAGTGACACAAATGAATCTTTGGAAGACATAGGCAAGTGAAATAAACTTTATTGTATCCTTCATCAGCAATATTTAGGCTGTAACTCTTTGCACAAAAATGACCACCCAGAACAGCTACGGGGGGACTAGGAAGCCTTTGACAAATTATAAATCCTCTCCTAAAAGGGTTCTGTTCAGTAATCCAGACGTCTGATTCAATCTCTGAGTGTTGTTACTATTGTTCATCCGTGGCAGTTTTGCATCCTGGGTGTCTTGGGTTTGTTCTGGGCCTCTCAAACACTTTTCTTGCTTATAAATATGCATTCCCCTTAATACCTACCAAGAGCAATCTGCTATTTTTCTATGCCTATCTCTTTCACTTTCCTACCCTCTCCCTCCCTGATTTCTTGGGAAAATTTATTTAAAACCCAGATTACTTACAAATTCTTATCAGTTTCTCCAGAATGTTCAACCATGTCTACTCCTAGCATAGGGTGAGTGTGGGTTCCCATACCCAGTCTTCCTTTTACATTTTCAGCCAGCCATTCCACCAGCATTATCTGTCAGAGCTAACACCACTCACTCTAGAACATATATTCTCATTCCCACTCCACCAGAGGCAATGGGTCTACCTCCATGCATGCTTATATTTTAGTGCCCTTGTTAAGACTACACAAATATTTACATTTCAGTGTGTCTACATGTCTTATCTTTTAACATCTCTGTTCCTAGCAGGGCTTTTATACCAATTATCTAATAGGGTGCTATGCACTTAAAACATACCTGGTGGTTAACTAAGGTAATCATGTATAGAATCAGGAACTTTTTAATACTTGAAATAATTAAAGAAAACTATGTCGCAATAGTGTCTGGAAATAGTGAAAGATTTACGAGTAAAAAATTGAATAAGTATTCCTCAAAGAGGGACTCTTGGAGATCTCAGCTTTTCTTTTCTTTTTTAACCTGAGAAATTGACAAACTTTATATGTACTAGATGGCAACATTATATCTATGTTATGTACTAGATGGCAACATTATATCTATGTTCATAGATATAATGTTCTTTTGTGTGCAACATTATTTTTAGAGTAATTTAAAATTATTCAAAGTATAGATATTTAAAATAAAAATCATTTAGAACATTTGTTCAGCAACTAATATCCTTTAACATTTTCTCTTTTTTAAAGCATTCAAACCATTTTATTAGGCTCTAATCCAGACAACATATCATGCTATAGTCCAATGTTATCAAGCAGTGTTGTACAATGGCTTCCACAATCCATTTCAAAACACTTTCTTCCTTCTTGAAATTACATCTTCCCATTTTAACCACCCCGAAGGCCTCTGTTATAGACCCTAAGAACCTTTATTCTATCTATTGTCTCTGTTAATTTACAATCTCCTGGGTTTCATAAATTAAAAAACAGAAAAAGACACAACAGAGAGTCCAAAATTCTACCAACAATAACCAAAGATATCCCAGCTTTTCAAGGATCCTAGAACAGTCTTAGAGACAGTGTAAGCATGTACTCTTACTATAATTCAAAAATGAATATATTCTAGATAAGACTATCTATGATAGACTGTGAAGTATGGGGATTAACCACCTGCTTCTGGAATAGACTGTCCAGGTTTATATTCAGGCTTTACCCTTTACATGACCTTGGAAATTGAGTCTTACTTTCCTTATCTGTAAAGGGGGACTTTTACTGGGGTAGTAACTAAAACTCCAAATCACTGCTCTCAGTCCAATTCTGACTCATAAAACCCTACTCTAGGGCAGAGTAGAACTGCTGCTGTGAGCTCCGGGACTGGACCTTTTCTAGGGTAGAAAGCCCATCTTCCTTCAGCAGAGCTGCAGCTGACCGTGCGGTTAGGAGCCCAGCATGTAACCCATGGGAGGAAGTGTCGAGCTTCCACCTCATAAAGAGTTACCAGCTTGAAAAGGCAAAGGGGCAGTTCTACCCTGTCGGAGGGGATTGCTGCAAGTCAGAATTGGCTCCGTAGCAGTGAGTGGGAACTAAAACCCAACAGTGTTGAGCTGATCGTCACTCACAGTGACCCCCATAGCACAGAGTGGACTCCCTCCACAGCATGTCCCAGGCGGAAATACTTATGGACCCAGAGTGCCACATCTTTTTTCCCATGGAGTGGCTGGAGGGTTAAGGAGGGTAGTATTGAAGCTCAAAAGAGTTAAAAAGCATTTGTCACACTTTTAACCATGAATCATCACTTTTATACTACGCAAGAAATGACGTAGGATTCCAGGGTTTGTGTTTGCCTATGTGTTTATAATCATGTCATCGTCATCATCGTCATCATCATCATCATCATCATCATCATCAAGTACTTCTGCTTGAACTTCAAAGCTGAATGGAAAAGAAGGAACCTGGACATAGGTATGTGATGTATTTACACCAAATGAAATTCAAATGTTACTAGTGTGTGTCATCCAGTGATGAAATTTCAGGAGTTTCCATTGAAATGATGAGTGGAAGAACTGAGTCTCTTCCAAAAGCCGTCATCAATCTGAAAACATTTGCTTTCTACTTGAGCCCTTGGTATCCACTCCTCATTTTTTCACCTCCCTCACCACCACCCTTTCCCTCATGAAATCTTGATAATTTATAAATTATTATTATTTTGTCATGTTTTACACTCTTCATCATTTCCCTTCACCCATTTTTCTGTTGCCTGTCCCCCTGGGCAATCAGTTGATAATCTGCTTCCCCCTTTGTAATCAGTTCCCTCTTTCTACCCCACCTTGCCTCCATCCTCCTGGTATTGCTACTCTCATCACTGCTCCTGAAGGGATCATCTGTTCTGGATTCCCTGTGTTTCTAGTTCCTATCTGTACTAGTGTACATCCTCTGGTATAGCCGGATTTGTGAGGTAGAATTGGAATCGTGATAATGGTGGTGGAGGGATGGGGCGGAAAGAAACATTTAAAACCTACAGGAAAATTGTGTGTTTCATTGTTCCCATACTGCACCCTGACTGCCTCATCTCCTTCCTGTGACCTTCTGTAAGGGGATGTCCAGTTGCCTAAGGATGGGCTTTGGGTCCACACTCCACACTTCCCCTCATTCTCAATGATATGATTTTTTGTTCTTTGATGCCTGATACCTGATCCCTTTGACATCTCATGGTCACACAGGCTGGTGTGCTTTTCTATGTGGACTTTGTTGCTTCTGAACTAGATGGCCACTTGTTTATCTTCAAACCTCTAGGACCCCAGATGCTTTATCTTTTGATAACCAGGCACCATCAGCTTTCTTCATCACATTTGCTTGTGTACCCATTTGTCTGAAGCAATCATGTGGGAAAGATGAGCGGCATGGAATGCCAATTTAATAGGACAAAGTGTTCTTGCATTAAGGAAGTATTTGAGTGGAGGATCAATGTCTATCTGCTATGTTAATACTAAATCTATATTTATTTATTTTCATTTTATTTTTGATTATTATTTTGGCATCACTGCCCTCTGGTGGTGGGAGTAGGAGGCCCAGCCTTGCTGCTGGATTTGAACCTCCAACCCAATGGGCGGGCCGCAGCCCCCATGCAACTACTACACCACCAGGGCTCAGCACTAAATCTAGAAACATATGTACATAAATATACTTCCCCATCATAATATATAAATATATTTATATATGTACATGCTTATATTTAGACGGCTATAAATGCCCTTTGCTTCCTAGTTCTTTCCTCTACTTCCTTTTATTTCCTCTTGTCCCACTATCAAGCTCAGCCTTCATTTGTGTTTTCGTAATTCCTCTCAGTTACATTGTCCTTGATCAAGCCCTACCAGGCCTCTTACACTCTCCTCACCACTGATGTTGGATTACTTGTTGTTCTCTTGTCCCTGGATTAGTTAACACCACTTCCTTTCCCCCACTTCCCCTTCTCCCATATTCCCCTGCACCCGTCACCTTCAACCATTGTTTTCTCCTCCAGACTGATCATCCAGTCTATCTCATCTAGATAGACCCCCAGAGATGACAACATGCACAAAAACAAGACCGAGCAAAACAAAGCAACAAAAGAAAACAAAACAACAACCAAAAAAGAATGACCAAAAAAGAGAAAACCCTATAAATAGTTTAAGTTCTATTTGCTGACCTATAGGAAGAAAAACCCTGTACTGCTTTTCTCTTTGGTTGTGCTGTTAGACCATTAATAAAGCTGCTTGGGGAAAATCTCCATCCAAGGTTTGCTCTGCACACGTTCTCCTATCCAAGATGAATTTGAATCCTATATGGGGGAGGGGGAACTTTGGGGAAATGGTGGGAAGATTCGATTATGTTTTGATTCCATTTTCTGCACAAGCTTTCTGAAATCCTCTCCTCTGTCCCCCTAGTCATGGATAGAATCATGACCCATCTTTTTCTTGAAATAGTTAAAGCATGTTGTAACAGCATCTAGAAATACTGTGAAACTTATAGCAAACTATGAAAAGATAATGGAGTTTCCCCCCACAAACTCTTTGAAGCCCTCCTTGGATGTTATGCCTACTCTCTACCATCAGAATGCATTTGTTTAGCTTCCAAGCCATGTAACTTTTGAAAACATTTCCATCACTTCGAAGATCTTGTCCTCTACACTGTATTTTCATTCAAACCTGCAAAGTTTTATACAAACAAAAGAGCAAAGTGTAGCAGTGTAGAGTAGGATCTTGAAGAAATAATATATATATATATATATACACTCAGCAATGCCCTGGTGTTTCAGAAGGAGAATTCCACTAAGAAGGCACCTGAACAAACTTTACCTTGCATGTCAAGCATTATGAGTAGATAGCCAGAGTTTGGGTAAAGGAGCGAGTAAAGGCAGTAGTCTCTCTGGGTTCTTATGCTTCATGGTTTGAGCCACATATGAAGATCCTGACAAGTATAAAACCATGGGTCTCTATTCTTAAACTATAGTGTTGTTTTACATCTTTCTCTCCTGTGATGCAGAGAATCGTGCTGGTGCCTGCAGACGGAGCGATGGCTGTATAAAGGCCTTGCCGTTTTCATTAACCGATCTCAGTAGTTGAATACATGTCTGAGTCCCTTGGGATCAAACCCCAGTTGAATAAGAGGAAAGAAGCTCTGTGTATCGACTGTATTCGCAAAGAGACAAATTCCTAGGGGTGATGTCTAATTAGCAGCTCTTTCTTTACCTAAGTAGCAAAAGATTATTGATATCACCATACAATTTGAGAGTTTGCATGACACATTGAAGAAGGTAGATGGGTGGCCAGTGACTTTCAACACAAAGAATAAGGTAGGAGAATGACAAACAATCAAGTCAATTTCCCTCAAGACCCCAACTCTGCCCCCACTTAACTCTTAAGAGTAGTTAGATGACAGTGATGGCCCAGATTGTCCCAGAGTCCGAGGGATCATACAGGGAACTTAGATCACAGGTTTTGCAGGAAAAGATTGCAATGTTTTACGATTGTTATGACTTTACTAATATGTGCTGAGTAAATATCCTTTTGAAGGGGCTGCTCCTGATGCTCTAAGATGAAAAGGGGTGGGTTAGTTTCCCAGCAAGGCTTCTAATGCTCCTTGGTCTGAAGAGGAGACATTTAGAAATTTGATCGTCTTCCACTCCAGCATGAGAACACTAGGTAGTTTTAGCAAGTTGGTTAAAGGAGAAGAAGGTGTTGGTCACATAAGGGGCATGTCACAGGTGAATTTATTTTGAGGGGAAAATCAAAAGATTTAGCTGAAACGCCTTCTTTCTTGGGTAGGTGAGGCTTGTTGTGCTGCACGTGCTTTGGCACAATAAAATCTAAGACCCACAAAACCAAAAACAAACACTCACAACCATAGTGGGTCTTAGGTTTTATTATGCTAAAGCAGGCGCAGCCCGACAATTCCCATGTTAGCATTAGGCTGCTCACGTGAGCACAATCAATTCGACATGACAGGGTTCACCCTTCCTCCCCCCAAACCCCACCCTTCCCACACGGTCTCCGATCACACACAAAACTGCACCATGTCCCTTGCGTCTCAGTGTCCAACAGAGAGGAAGAAAACAGCTCTCACCAAATCTGAAGTTGGAACTTGAGGTTCTCATGCTTTCTGATCACTTGTCCCCCCAATATGTTTCAGCCACTCAATGTTTTCATAACCTGAGTTCCTTAGGCATGTTTTGGAAGCCATCACCCAAGCTGTCATGTAAGGTAAGAAACAGCCGAGATGGAAATGTAAGAGTCAAGCAGCCCTTGAACCAGAGGAAGGAGAGGAAACAAAATTCTTGACATCCGCATCTTGTGAATTCTATGGGGAAGGTTTATTAAGAACACTACCACCACTACCACCTTTCCTGGAAGTGGGAGAGGGCAGGAGTGATTTTGCTGTGGATTCTTCCAAAGTGAACATAAAGACCTGCCCTATTTCCATTCTCTAGGGGGAAAGAAGAGAGAAGAGTACAGTTCAAAACAGGTGCCTAACCCAGGTCTTAAAATGCAATAGACTAGACCTGTTCTTTCTGCTGACTGATGCACGTTGATGTTTATGATCCCGACTCCACCGCCTCCAGACAAGTTTAGCTGTCGTCTAGAGAATGGGTGGTCAGGTACTGAAAAGCAGCACCAATTTACCACTGTCTCCTTCCCTTATCTGGGGTTTGTTTTGCCAAACTTTCTGTGAGCACTAATGAGCTGGCCTTCTCCCAGCTTTGTGAAGGTAGATAGAGAGAGGCCCACTGGAATGGTCCTGGAATTGGGAGGGAAAACTGAAGCCGTAGCTGACCCCCACCCCCTCCTAGGACAGTCATGGTGCCTAACTGCAACACTCTCCCGAGCACTAAGCCCCAGCTGAGGAATCGAGGACTCGTGTCTTCTGGCATCCTTAGCTAATGACCTCAGTGTGACATTTTTTAAATCCCTGTAGGTTTGTCTTATGCTGGCTCTTCAGCAAGGAGAGAAAGGGAAGGGAAGCCTCCTTTATACTAAGCAGTGCCTCCATTAACCTTTCAGAGCTATTATAGTATTTAACAGATGGGAAAACTGAGGTTCACAGGGAGTAAAAATGAATTGGGAAAAAAAATAGCTTGGGACATTGAAGAGAAAAAGAAACCAATGATCACTCTCACTACCATCATAAACAAACCCCCATCCCCACCCTCCCACCCCACCCCCCAAGAAAACAAAACAAGAAACCCTGAGGTCCAAGAAATTCACAACACACCCAACGTACTACACTTCCCTGGAAGTATAGGGAGGGCTGGAAGATGGCCAGCAACAACCTGAGCATCACGCTTCTCTTTCCTGCCCTTAATTCGGGAGTTCCTCAGCTGGAAAGGAGCCAGTGAAGTCATCCTCCATGTGGTTCGGCTGTCACCACGTGGGCTTCTACTGGATACCTTCCACCTGCTCTTCAGGTGAGCTACCTGCTTTGTTTCTCTTCTTGCTCACAATGTTATAGATAAAGAAAGATCAAGAGAAATGGTCCTCGGTTGATTGGTCTTTCGGGCACACAACTTTGAAGAACTCTCCACTGCTATGTATCAAACCAGGAGAGTAGCACGAACTCTCACCTGGGGACTTTGTGATTAACTGGTTAATGGTCGCAAAATGTTTGGCTAAACCTTTTAAAAGATACTGTATGATGGTCAAGTTCACCCTGTGTTTGTACCATATGTAATCCTAAACAAATAAAACAGTTATTGTAATTGAATTATTGTTGTTGTTGTTGATTCTGGTTCAGAGTGCAACTGGCTGAAAGCTCACCCCCTACCCCAACAGGTTATTGGTCTGTAATTCACATATCATGCAATTCAATAGTTCAATCACACGAAGAACAGTTGCACAATCGTCACCACGTTCCGTTCTAGAACAAGGCTAAGTTCTTTACAGAAACAGCCTGCCACATTCTTTCTCCCATGGAATGCCCGGGATATTCCAGCCCCTGACTTGGAGGGTAGCAACTAAACAATGTCAACAATGGGTTCCTTTGGTAAACATTCATTCCCTTTAAAGCCTAAAAGATAAAACTGACTCCATGATCCGTTCTTAATTTAATTTTGTTTTTTTTAACAAGTCAAAAGTCTGCTTCCTAGAAAGTTGACATTTTCTTTATCTTAATTATAAAAATCAGCAACTCGGATGCACTGAGGAGGCAAATTGAGCTGCTCCCGTCTGTCCCTCTCTCTTCATGTAACTAAACAGTCAGGGTTATCGGGACCCGGGCGTCTGCCCTGTGTAAGTGCTTGTCATATAGAACTTGGCATCCTCCATCTATCATTCTGCCTTCTAAGCACTTGTAGGGCCTTGAAATAATCACATTTGTAGGGCTGTGTACATTCTTGTTGTTGAAGTCCATTCCACAGCACATTGGTTAAGTGGATTTTTAATATGTCCTCCAGGTTAGTATCAGTGAAAGGGTCTTTGGAGCTCATGAAGGTAGACTGACATAAGCAATGCCACGTTTCCCCTGGAGCTCCTGCTCGAGCAATCCCACACCAGTCTTACACAATCTTACAGCGCACCTTCCCACTGGAACTCTTGTGACTCAAGGCTGTCAGTCATTCTCAACCCGTCAGTGATTTAAAGACACCCCACCCCCAACTAATTTCCACATGTCACCCAGGCCCCCACTTCAACTTTTCCCTTCCCAGCTTAAATCTTGCAAATAAAAGAGCAGGATGGAGAAAAGAAAGCAGGGGGTGGGGGGAGGGATGGAAAAGGGGAAGTTCAGGCTAGCACAGCCCTGATCTTGAAGATTATTATAAATCTTTTAACGCTGTGGAAACAATTAGATCACTTGATTGGCTTTAACCTTCCAAATCCTATAAATTAGCCTGGTAGGTGCCTCAGACTGTTAAGCAATGCATTGTACTGTTTCAACACCAACATCTGGTTAAAGGAGAACAGACTAGCTTTAATTTTAGCTCTAAGAAATTATACCTATTTCAGTCCTTGTGACAATGTCGATAATAGATATGTAGAAATGTGACTTTTTATTGCTAACATTTTATTGTAAAATTACTCTTGCCCTACGTACTTACAAATTAGGTGAAGAAAAGTTATGAGCCATGCTCAGTTTTGAAAGTTGCTTTCTTCCTCAAAATTTGGAAGTAGATATTTTGAAATAGTAAGTGTCATTCAAACTATTTTATTTTCAAACACCATCTTTTACAAGCTGCAAATCCTAGTATTTCTGAGATGCAAATATTCACACAGCACAAAGTGCCTACCACTAAAATAGTAAAACAAATAGAGCATATGCTCTCCAATTCCTGTATTCTCCTGAATTATAAAACCCAACAGACAAATGAGCACATATTATCAATCACCAAACCCACAAAAAGTGAAAAGCTCAAGTTCATTATTAACTCTTACATATTTCCCAGATGAGAGCTGCTCTTCACTGCCTTCAAGTCACCCCCTCCTCTGCGGTAGTGCCATGCCCAGTGGACCAAAGAACAGCCTGGCACCAGCTGCAGATCCAACTGTTGTGATACATAATTTTTTTTATTGTCTTATTTTTGAAAATAGAATACCAAGTGTCACTTCCTAGTCTATCTTCTCTTGGATGTTCTGTTGACACCTGTTTGGTGCCTTAAAATCACAAATCTCAACTTGAGGTGCACTGGTCAGGAATGATACCTGTGACTCCAGCCTGGAAGGGAAGGATTCTACCACTGAAGCACTACTGCATGTAAAGAGATCGAGGAAGGAGATTTACAGAAATAAAAACGGAGAGGGGGAGAAGAAAGGGAGAAGTTGGTCACTGGGGTAGCAGAGTGATGAGGCTTCATTAAAAGATGGTCTGGTTGAGTTGGGAGTTACTTCTCTATGGCATTGTCAGATGGGTCAAAGAAATGGGCTCTCAAAAAATATGACCAATGTAGATAATTCTTTAACAATCTTGAAATAATGCTTACTGTATGCCAGACACTGTAAATGTATCGACTCCTTTAATCCTCATAAACACATTTCCAAGATTGAAGCCCACTGTTAGATGAGAAAATAAGGGACAAAGGGGTTAGGTAACTTGCCCAAGGTCATGCAACCAACAAAGACCAGAACCCAGATGGCTAACTCCAAAATAGTCCATGCACCTAGCACCAAACTTTTCTGCACCTCAACACACAGAGATACCCATTCAAGTTAGTGGAACCCGTCGTGAGGCTCCTCCATTATCCTAATGACATTGCTGTCCAGTCTTTAAAGTGGACACTCCCTTTAGCATTGCCCTCAGGTCCTGGACCACATCTTTTTTGACACTTCAATGTGGCCAATTTTTAACTTCTACAATTGAATATTAATTTTAGGAACTCTTAGAAATCAGAATGTGTTATATACCAAGTGCCGTCAAGCATTTTGCAAGTATTAACTCATTTAACCCTCATTATTATTCTGTGAACCAGCTTCCATCTTTATCTACATTTTTACAAATGAGAGAACTGACCTGAAAAGTAACTTTCTCAGGGTCTAGGAGCTAGCAATTGGTAGAGCTAAGATGCAAACCAGTTTGATTTTAATGTTCTTTGCCATGATACTACCTTCTTAGTCTATCCACTTGGCTGTTGGGATGATTACAATAAAACATTTAGGAAGGAGGCAGCTGTTCCTCTCACTTGTTTAGACTCTAGCTGCTCTTGGTCTTTTTTAATTTGCATTTTATCCATGCAGAAAAAAATTATATTTATATCATATCACACACACACATATGCACACAGACACATATGTACACGCTTTTTTGCAGAGTCAACAATTTTAAGAAGGGTTAGCTGAAAGTGATAAAAAAAAAATTTAATCCCAAAGGTTCCTGAATAAAATGTAAAGATGCTTTCCTAGATTATCAGAATCTAAGGATATTAAAAGAAAGGGAGGTAGGAAGGGCAGGAAGAAGGAAGGGAGGAAGAAATCCAAAGGCATCTGTAGACACCGATTGCTGATCCAAGTGGATGCATGCTCTTCTGTACTTCCCAAGTTGTTTCCTTACAGATTGCTCTCATCCCAGGGCTACTCGCTGAGGAAGGTTGCAACAGGGCGTGAAAGCATGAAGCATGACAGTCGTTTGCAGAGCACTCAACTCAATGAGAAAATAAAGGTCACTGAAAGGTCAGGCCACTGGTGCTGTTAGTCACTTAAGACTTGTTGTTAGTTGCCCAGAGCTGGTGCTGACTCATGTCCACCTTATCTATACAGAGACAACTTACCTAACAAAATGTTGGCCTGCTCCAAGCTTGCCTGGTGATTGCAGGTATGTCTGATCCCATGGCAGTGGCGCTTGTGTCCCTCTGTCTCGTTGAAGGTTGGCCTCCTGTTCACCAGTCATCTCCTTTCCAAACAGGATGTCCTTTGCTAGTGACTGATCTTCCCTGATGACATAGCCAAAGGAAACAAATGGAAATCTGACTGCCCTTGCTTCTATGGAGCACGTTGATTTGTTTGCCCTGCTATCAGTGTATGCCACATTGTTGCCAACACGGTTTAAATGACTTTGGGCAGGGTTCAGCTGTTGCATGCCTACGAGGCATCCAAATGGCATCTTTGTTTAAATTTGTTTAGGAAATCTTTTGCAGCAGATTTCCCGATGCATTTGGTTTCTTGACGGCTGTGTCCGTGGACCTTGCTTGTTGAGCCTAGTAGAATGAAAGCACTGACAGCCTCCACATTTTCTTTCCAACTTGTTCTCTAATTGTTCACCATAGTTTTTCTCTCTGAAGTGGCACTTGTCTCTGCCGATCTCATCGTGGAAGCTTTCTGACGGAAAAGACAATGCTTAAGAAAGTGCTTTCTTTTGTTCAGAATGTAAAATCCAAACAGACTCTAAATGTCTCGCATTATCTTCTGCTGTTGTATAGTTGCATGAGACTAGGTTTTGCCTAGTTTCTTCCAGCACATTTAGAAATGTAATCTTTGTGATCAAAGATTACCCCCAAAAATGTAATAAAAAAATGTGGTCAAAGCCTCAAATAACATCACTTGGCAGAATAAACGGCCTCCCTTGTTGACAGCTGAGGTTCCATAGAAAGGACTCCAGGTGAAGGGAGGATATTGGGGTTTGAGTCCTACGTCTAGGCTCTGTCATTCAAGGTGGGTGACATTGAGAAAGGCACTTATCCTTTCTTGATCTCAGTGTCTTCCTCAATAAAACAGGAGCTCCCTTTTCAAGTTGATTGTATAAGGAATGAATACAAAATGACTTTATGATGTGGCATAGTTCCACAGCCTATCTTTTTTCTTTGCTCTCATGTTGAAAGAGACCTCAAATATCATCTGGACCGACCTGAGTTAATCTCCCATTCAACAGATGAGCAAAGAAAGACTCTAATGACTCCTTCAGGATCTTGTCTTCTGACTTGTGTTCACCTACCCTGATCTCCTCAGGGTTGTTCACATCGTCCAGTTTCTGATAGGCTTGTTTTCTACGGAAGGTGAAGGCTGTCTTTATAGACAAGATTCTTGGTGACACAATAGGTAAATATTTGTCTGCTAACCAAAATGTTAGCAGTTTAAACCCACCCAGCAGCCATTGGGGGAAAGATCTGGTGACCTCCTTCTGAAAAAGATCACCACTAAGAAAATCCTGTAGGGACCATGTACATGGTCACAGAGTACTGTTGTTCACTTAAAACCAACTTGAAGGCACCCAATAACAATAGCAGGTTCCTGAATGGATGGAGAAAGAGAGAGTGGAAACCATTCAGAAGATTAGTTAGCTGGCATCTCAGAGATGTTGTCAGCATAGTAGAGAAATAGCTATACTTAGATGTCAGTCACAGTTTGGAAAGAGTAGATTCAGTCATCAAAGTCATCTCCACACACCTCAGTGAGTAAATACAGTCCCTCACTTAGAAACCAGGTAGGAGCAAAACAATAGGATTACAAAATAAATTTGTACCAGGGCCATGTAAAAGACTTCTCAAGCCAACAGGAAAAGGGTTTTTATTATTTTAATTTAACATTTATTAAGTAAAGAGTGTTGAAGAGCAGGCTTTCATGATCTGAGCCCCACTTGGCAATATCCATAAGCTTTTTAGATGCCTGGGATTTCTTCCTCTTACTTACAAAGATGCTTATTGAATGGCAAAGGGAAAGTAAGCATGAGGAGAACACTCCGAAGAAACTTGTTGAATGGATCAAGGACTCTTCCTTGTAAAAAGGATCCGAGTCCTGGCCATAAATGAATCCAAAAATATTCCAGCAGGCGGAATTAAGCTTCAAACTGTTGATACTACTGATAAAATGAGAGAAGCAACAAAAACAGGATTGAAAGAAATATTATAATGTGGTCTAAATAGCGATCTTGTTAAAATGCATATTCTGAATCAGTAGGTAGGGGATGGGTGTGGGTTTGGGGATGCTCAGATCTTTAGTTTCTTTCTTTCTTTTTTAAGAAACAAATGAGCAAAAAATTATTTTGTAAAGTAAAAGAAATAGAAAGAAGTCAGGGACAAGGGAACAACAAGTGATCTAAAATCATTGGCAAGGAGGCCTGCTAGGGCTTGATCAAGGGCAATGTAACTGAAAGGAATTACTGAAACCAAAATGAAGGCTTAACATGATAGTGGGCCAAAAGGAAAGTAAAAGGAAATAAAGGAAAGAACTAGGAAGCAAAGGACATTTATAGAGGTCTAAATATGGGTATGTAGAGATATAAATATATATATATATATATATATTTTTTTTTAACCAAATTTTGTTGTGCTGTTGTTGTTGTTTGGGCATAACTGCCCTCTGGTGGTCATGGGAGCTACCCAGCACTACTCCTGAGAGCCACTGCTGGATTTGAACTGCCAAGCCCGCGGGCTGCAGTCCCACACTCAACCACTTACAGCACCGGGCTCAGCCCTATATAAATATATTTATATATAATGATAGGGAAATAGATGTATGTACATATATTTATTGGTTTAGTATTAAGGTCATAGATGGACATTGGGCCTCCACTTAAGTACTCCCTCAACACAAGAACACTGTTCTAACAATCTCACACTCTGTGATGGTTACCTTCCCTACATGATCGCAGAAGACAAGATAGGTGCATAAACAAATGTGATGAAGAAAGGTGATGGTGCATGGCTATCAAAAGATATAGTATCTGGGGTCTTAAAGACTTGAAGACAAACAAGCAGTCATGTAGTTCAGAAACAACAAGGCCCACATGGAAGAAACACACCAATCTCTGTGTTCATGAAGTGTCAACAGGATCAGGTATCAGACATCAAAGACCCAGAACAAAGAATTATATCATTGAGAATGAGGGGGAGTATGGCTTTGGAGACCCAAAGTCCATCTGTAGGCAAGTGTACACCCCTTTATAGAAGGATCATGGGAGGAGAAAAGTCATTGAAACATACAATTTTCCTCTAGTTCTTTAATACTCCCTCCCCACTCCTATCATGACCCCAATTCTACCTTACAAATCTGGCTAGACCAGAATATGTAAAGAGAGATGCTGGAAACACAGGGAATCCAGGACAGATAAACTTCTCAAGACCAATATTAAGAGTAGCCATACCAGGAGGGGAAGAGGATGGGGGGGTGGTTGAAAGGGAGAAGTGATCTATTATAATGATCTATTATAACCTCCTCCCAGGGGGATGAACAACAGAAAAGTGGGTGAAGAGAGACATCGGTCAGACTAATACATGGAAAAATAGTAATAATAATTTATAAATTATCAAGGGCTCTTGTGGTCCAAAGATCCCACTTTTATATGCACTCATTCTTAGCTGTTACTGGCTAGACTGTGAAGCCTTTATGCAGCTATCAATAAGCAAAAACTCTAAGTTGATATGCTTTCTGCCACCTAAAATATATTTGAAAACCCTAATTGATATTAAGGAATCTGTGACTTAATATATCATTTTCTCCATGCATATCTGCCTTTAAATAAAGGTGGTAGGGGAGGAAGAATGTTTAACACAATGTTTTTCTCACAGTGCCTCTTAAGTCCTGAAGAAGAGATTGGTGGGAAATTTATTTGGGGGCTGAGGTGGCTATTCAGTGCCTTTCTAGCAGAGAATACCAGAAAGAGGTTTACTTGTATTGTATTGACTATGCAAAGGCATTTGACTGCGTGGTTCATAACAAACTATTGATAATTTTGGAGAGAATGTACATGGACCAAGGAAGCACTGGTTCAAACAGAACAAGGGATTACAAAATGACTTAAAATCAAAAAAGATGCATCAGGGTTGCATCCCTTAATCATAGCTATTAATTCCATATCCTGAGCAAATAATACAAGGAGAAGGACTAAATGAAGAAGCATTAGGATTGAAGGAAGACTCATTAGCATCTTATGATATTCAGAGGATATAATCATGCTTGCTGAATGTGAAGAGGTCGTGAAGCACTGGTTGATGGAGATCAATGACTACAGCCTTCAGTATGGAGTATACCTCAGTATAAAGAAAACAAAACCCACACTATTCCTATAAGTAACATTATGATAATGGAGAAAAGATTGAAGTTATCAAAGATTTTATTTCCACTTTACTTGAATCAACAATTGAGAAATCAAATTACATTGCATAGGGCAAATCCACTTCAAAAGACTTCTTTTGAAGGGTATTAAACAGCAAAATTATTACTTTGAGGACTAAGATATGCTTGACCTATGTTACAGTTTTTTCAATTGCTTCACATGCGTCTCAAAGTTGGACAATGAATAAAGAAGGCCACAGAAGAACTTATGTATCTGAATTATAATGTTAGCAGAGGGTATTGAAAATACCATGGACTGACAGAAGAACAAACATCTGTTTTAAAAGAAGTACAGAGTCCTTTTTGCACATTTGGCCAGCAGCTATGTGAGCCTAAAGAAGGCTAGTATTAAACTCTTGGGCTTACGTTGGACTTGGCTGAGGCCCCTTCTTGAAGTAAGACTGCGTCTCGCTATAAAGCTCTTTCTCATATGTATATGCGTGTCATTGGTTTTGTTTCTCTAGACAACCCAACCTAACATAGTCATGCTATCAGGAGGGACTAGTCCCCGGAGAAGGACCTGGTTTGGCAAATTAGAAAGAAAGACCTTCAACAAGATGGAGTTAACACCAAGGCTGCAACCATGGGCTGAAACCTAACAATTGTGAGGGTGGAATTGGACCTGGCAGTGTTTCCTTCTGTCTTACCCAGCAAGGCCATGATGAATTGGCATTGGCTCAACAGCATCTAACAGTTGCAATTCTTTGTAGCACCCCGCAGTTGCTTTTAAAGATTCTCACTTCAGTGTATCTGTCTTTCAGTTCTATACCTGAGACACAAATGAACAACTAATTTTAGAGACACTTCAGCAATTTTCCACATTTAGCTAAATAGGACAGGGTCATCACAGATAAAGCGATTTTATATCACCCATTGTGTTTAGTGCAATGTCCTTCACAAAATAAACTCCTAGTAAATGTATTTTGACTAATAGAGAGGGTGAGTAGATATTTATTCATATCTCCCAGGGATTTGATGCTTTAAAAATCACTATTGTTTTTATTAGTTCTCATCATATTAGTATGGAACAGACTGAATAATAAATTTTTCTACCCTCAAACCAACAATTTAGTTCATGTAACAATTCAGTCTGAAACTTTACCCTGTAGGTATGAGGACTCAGCCTCTGTTTTACATGGAGAATTTCCATTACTAAGGAGTTCAGATAGCAATCAGCATGTTACCTAGGAGCATAAAATTTGTGAAACTATAAAACCCTGTACAAGACAGTCAATCCAGTGTGATAATAGATCAATAGATATAAAAATGGACTAAAATTTAAAGAACTATACATTCACCAAAATATTATGGAATTATTTTTTATAAACACAACTTTTATTTTGAATATTTGAATATTTGTTATGCAATATATTAAAATCACCTTTTCTAATTGAAAAAATAACTCTAGTTTTAAGAAGACATTTTAAAATATTTGGAATCACAAACCTCAATATAAGCTAATTCTAGAGGGGATTTTTTATGTGTATTAAATACTATTTTAATGTGGTTTTGGTGGAACATAGCACAATAGGACATTAAGTATCTATTTAACAATTTTATGCAAATTTTTTGTCACATTAGTTATATTTTCCACAATGTGTCAGTGTTCTCATTATTCCCAGTCTATTTGTGTTGTTTCCATTAATTTAGTTTGCTTGCCCCTTCTTCCCTCTTCATCTTTGTTTTAGGAAAACATAGTTTGGTCCCATATAGTAGTGATATTATTTCATAAACCAATCTGCTATTTGAGTGGAATATTATTTCTAAGTTCACAAGGTATCTTAGGATGATAGTCTTGGGGGTTCTTCTGGTTTTGTTAGTCCAGTAAGTCTGGCTTTTTTTTTCCTAAAGAGATTTGAGTCTTGCTCTACATTTTTCTGCCAATGTATCCAGGACTAAACCTATAGTTTTCAGAATGCAAGTGTCTCATACACATGTCATTCATAAATGATCTGTGCACATTAATTTTGCAGGTGGTGAGGAGCATTTTATCAAGATTTGGGTAAAAGTTTATGAAGTGAATGTGTTTTCCATTCAGTAACTTATGCACACGTTGCTTTATGACAATAGTTACCGTCACATTGAAGTCATAGTACTTTTCCTATGTCCACCCTGGATCCCACATCACTATGTTCTAATTTTTCCTGCCCCTACTAGTGGACCAGGGGTGCCCATTTCACTAGTGATGGAAGGGGCTCATGTGGTGGAGGGTTCTAAGGAACACACTCCTCATGGGTATTATTGTTCACTTAATGTGTTAGTCTGGGGAGGCTAGAGAAGCAAATTCATAAACACGCATATGTGTGTAAAGGAGAGGTTTATATACAAGAGGAATGGAATATCGAGAAAGCATCCCAACCCACTCCAGTCTAAGCCCACAAATCTGATATTAGTCCATATGTCTGATACTAGTCTACAAAGTCTTCTTCAGATTCACGAGGCACATGCAATGACACCAGAATGATTACAGGCCAGTAGGTGCAGAGTCTTGTGTATCCAGTGGCGTTGTAAGCATCTCAGCACTGGCAGGAGTCTCTACATGGCTTTTCTGGCTTCAGAGGTCTGGTTCCATCAGGGTTAAGCCCATGTGACTTCTCCTCCAGGATGTCTCACAGGGAGTCAGCCTTGTGTCTTCTCAGTAGAACATCTCAAAGGGACTGAGGAGTGAGTCTGTCAACTCCAATGGGGAAATACAACCAGATTTCCCACAATTCTCAGGAGAAAGTCATGCCCACACAGGGGTCTTATTGGCTAGCTCCAGATTGACAGGCTAGATTCAACACCTACACTCTTAATCCTCAAATTGACACCAGATTAGGTGACTGCCACACTTTATAAGCCTGTTTATTATTTAACTGAAAGTTAATTTCTGGGAGTGAGCTGAGTTTCAGGTTTGAAATGTATCTAAAGGCCATAGTTTCATCAGTTTCTGTTAGACCACCAGTCTCAATCACCACAACCCAAAAAACCTGATCCTCTTTATTATTTTGAATGTCATTCTACTTTTTCTCCCAATCTATCTAGGACCTTCTATGGTGCTCCCCAGGAGAGTGGTTGGTAGTGGTAGCTGGGCATCATCTAGTTCTTCTAGTCTCAGCTATTGGACATAGTGATTTTTTTCCTAATCATATTTATAAGGGTATAACAAAGTGTATAAATAAAGAAGTTGATAAATACATAGCCATGTGATTCCCACCACAACTAAGATAGAGGACATCTCCACCATTCCCCAAAGTTCTCTTATGGTCAATCCTTCCCTGGTCCACCATAGAAATATTCAGCTCCCACAACCCACCACTTGGGACTGCTGCAGATATCATAACATTCCATACTTCAATCACATTAAGCATAATTGTAGAATTGCTACCACAGTGTTTCACATATGCTTTCTTCTTGAACTCCTTGATATCAGCTCCCCCTTATTTCCTCCCTCCCCCCCCACCCCTCAGGAACCCTAATTTATTCTTTTTTGCCCTATCTTACACCATCCACTATATCCATTCACATGCAATTCTGTTGTTCACTCCTGCAGAGTGGTGTTAACAGTTCCCCCTCCCCCAACCCCTGACCCTCTTCCCCTCCTCCCAGGGTTTTAATTCTGATGTTTGGGGTTCGAAGGGGGTGTGAGGGTGGACAGTTTGAAATTCAGCCTGCTCATGGGTCTCCAACCTTCTCTGGATTTTCTGATCTTTAGTCCGTCAGCACAAGCGCACTGAACCTCACCTTCTTTCACATTTTAATAGAAAATCAACACACACAGCTTGCTATGGAGCACCAGGTGGAGAAATAGCCTAGGCTGGCACCACATGCCAGTACAATGTTTTCGAGAAGTATTTATGTTGTGTATTTGCCTATATATCACATTTCCTTTTATCGCTAAAGAGTTTTCTATTGTGTGACTATGTCATCATTTTCAATTAATGGAAATTTGTGTTGCTTCAAATTCAAGACATTATGAATAAAAACTTTAATGACAGATCATAATGTATACATGTGGTTTTATTTCTCACAGGTAAATATCTAAAAATGAGATTATTGAATCATATGGGACATATATATTTAACTTTGTAAGAAACTGTCAAACTTTTTCAAAAGCGAGTGTGTTCTTTTATACTTCCGTCATCGGTGGAGTAGGGTTTGGGTTGCAGGATATCTCCTTCAGGTCTTTCCATTCCAGCCATTCTAAAGGCTATACAGGTGCCCTGGGGCCATGGGGGGTTACATGTTGGACTGCTCACTGCAAAGTCAGCAGTTCCCGTCTACCAACCGCTCCCAGGAGGAAGAGGGTGCTTTTGGCTTCTGTAGAGACTGACAGACTAAGACACCCACGATGCCAGTCCTCGTGGGTCACATGGGGTTGCTGTGAATCTGAATGCACTGGCTGGCATTGAGTTTGGATTGATGAATGAGGGATACCATTTTCTCATGTTGTTTGATATGTTATTTTCCTGTTGATAAATGAGGTTGACTATCTTAGTACGGGCTTGCTTTCTGGCTATCTTTAATTTGCAATTGTTTACATAGTTTTAGGATAAGGGGTAGCCCATTTTAAAGATCAGTGAACTATGATCAAGAGAAGAAAATACAAACTTCTACATGTATCATGTTTATGCTACAGAACCCTGACACAATGTCTTTGGTGAACAAATCAGAAGCCTTATTAAACAGAATTTGGAAAGTCAATCGGTGGGAATTTCCATAAATGGATATGTTTGAGAGATTGGATATCAATTTTTAACAAGTAGAATACGTTTCAGAGGGGAAAAGATTTCTAAATCCTAAATGAAAGAGAGAAAATCCAATCCTCTAATATGTGAATTCAAAAGGAATCCCCAAGGACCCCTGGTTGCACTATGGTTCCACTTTGGGCTGCGATCTACAAATTAAAAACAAACCAAAGGGCTGAGCCCCGGTGGCGTAGTGGTTGTGCGCGGGACTGCGCCCCACTGGGATGGAGGTTCAATTCCAGCAGTGGGGCTGGGCCTCCTACTCCCACCGCCGGAGAGCAGTGATGCCCCCCCCCAAAAAAAAAAACCAAAAAAAAAAAAAAAAACCTAACTGTCACATAAGGTTGGGGACAAATAAACATGACTTTTTAAAAAAAAATCAATAATTTGTGTTTATTTAAATTAAACTACTGCTTTAGTAATCATTATAAACATACTTGTGAAAAAATAGTACATATATTTGTTGGGTCAACTAAAAATGTCTGACTAGGACCTCTTACAATCCAAGTGCCCCCAGCTCCAGGGCTCACAAATGTGGAAACTTCATGCCAGAATATACATGCTAGTTTTTCATGTTGTGTCTAATGATAGACTTCTTGTAACAGTCCAGAGGACCTTCTGAGATTTCTGCAGATGTATAACCTGCTGCTATTGAATAAATCTCACTTTTGTGGTAACTTCATGTGTCTCAGAGTAGAACTGTGTTCCATAGGATTTTCTTTTCCTTTTTAATATTTGGGGGGTATGCAGCAAAAGGGGCTCCCATCTAACAATTTCTGTACATAGTGTCCAGTGGCACTTGTTACAATTTTCATAATGTGTCAACACTCTCATTATTTCCCTTTTGGGTGTTATGTTGCCATTAGTCTAGCTTTCTCTGCTCCCTTCCTATTTCCTTCTCATCTTTGCTTTAGGTAAGTACAGCTCATTTAGATGATTTTTCTTAAGAGTACAGTACTTACAGGTGACTTTGTTTACTTTCTGATCTAGTTTGTATTTAACTGAGAGATGACCTCCAAGAGTGGTTTCAAATCCAAGTGTAAAGGGTATATCAGGATGCTCATCACAAGAGTTCCTCTAGTTTTCACTGGTCCATTGAGCCCAGCTGTATTCAAGAAATTGAGTTACATTCCACACTTTCCCCCATGATAGCCAACTCTATCTACTGTGTCCTTCAGCAGAATGAACCATTCTGTTTTTCTAGCCTCAGAGGAGGTGAATCCAGTTGTTGTAGGCTCTTAGTCCTGTATCATCGTTTCTTTCTTGAATCTTTATTTTCCATTTTTTCTCAAAAGAGAACATCCGTTTTGCTCCAGATAAGTAGAAACCACCGGTTGTATCTTTGATGGTTACCCACAAGTTTCTACAATGGTGCTAGATGCTAATCACCAAATTAGGATATACAGCATAAAGGATGTAAAGCTAGTTGACTGAGTCATCCCTAAGGACTATGTTCCTAAATTTTTAAATCCAGTAAACCCATCCAAGGAGATGTTTGGCTATATATAGGAAGTATCCATAATTGTGCTTATTACATCCTGTGTTAGTCCAGGTAGACTAGAGAAACAAATTCATAAACAGGCATATGGATATAAGGGAAAGGTTTATATACAAGAGGAATGGAACATTGAGAAAGCATCCCCAAGGTCATAAGTCTGATATTAGCCCATATGTCTGATACCAGTCTATAACATCTCCTTCCAACTCACGAAGCACTTGCACTGACACCAGGACAATCATAGGCCAGTGGGTGCAGAGTCTTGGGTATCCAGCGGCTGTAGAAGCATCCTGGCACTGGCAGGGGTCTCCCCATGGCTCTTAGGTTCCAGGACTCAGGGTCCTTCAGCAGTATCCACTGGCAATAGAAGCATCTTAGTGCTGACAGGGATCTTTCTGTGGCTTTTCAGGCTTCAGAGGTCTGGTTCCATCAGTGCAAGCCCATGTGACTTCTCCTCCGGATCCTCCAGTTCCTAGGACTCAGGGACTGAGTCTATGTTTATGCTGCCATCTTGCCTTGTCAGTCGAGTGTCTCCCAGCAACTGAGTCTATAGTATCTCATCTCCATGGAGGAAATACCGCGAGACTTCCCAGAATTCTCAGGAGGAAGCCATGCCCACACAGAGGGCTCATTGGCTATCTCCAGATTGACAAACTAGAGTCCACCCCCACATTCTCAGTGATGAAAATGACACAGATCAGTGACTGTCACATATGCTTTGATATAAATCTATGAGTGTGTACTAACATACATGAGAAGATACATACACATGCGTATAGATACACCTATGTATGCACATGTGCATATTCATACATTCTTATAGCCATCTTTTTTACATATATACATACATATCTACCAATTAACCACATATATATTTTTGGTTGTTATCGTTATTGTTATTGTTTAAAAACCATATGTGTTATCACATTTGCAAAAATGTGTTAATTTGCAAAAAGTCTGTTAATGGGGCTGAGCCCCAGTGGCGTAGTGGTTGTGCGCGGGACTGCGGCCCACTGGGATGGAGGTTCAATTCCAGCAACAGCTCCACAGGAGCAAAGTCTGGGCCTCCTACTCCCACCACCAGAGGGCAGTGATGTCCCCCACCCCCACCCCAAACCCCGCAAAATGTCTGTTATTCTTTAAACTAGATCCTTCTGTTTTGAGTCTGTTGAGAATTTGCATTTCCATCCCAGACATACTGAATCAGAATCTGCATTTTAACAAGATCCTTGGGTGATTTTTAAAATATCTTTGTAGCATATATATACCTACATATGGGATTTCTGAATCATAAAGCATTTCTACCAGCTTTGTTGAGGAAGTGCCATGCCACTTTGCATTTGTGGTTATACCATTTTACAGTACCCCAAGCAGTGGATCAAAGTCCAGATATCCCAATAGCATAACCAGTTTTTATTGTTTTCTGGCTTCCAATAGGATTTTCAAAGGCTGACTTTTCAGAAGTTGGTCACTGTGTTAGTCTAGGTTTACTAGAGAAACAAATTCATAGACACTCTTATGTGTGTATGAGAGAACTTATATCAAAGAATAATTGTTTATTAAGAACACATCCCAGCCCAGTCCAGTTCAAGTCCATAAGTCTGCCATCAGCCCATGTGTCTGATATCAGTCTACATTGCTCTTCAGACTCATGCAACACATGCAATGACAGCAAAAGCAGGAAGATCACATGGCAGTTCGTGGAAAGTCAGGGATGGTAGAAGCATCTCAGTGCTGGCTGGGGTCTCCATGTGCTCCTCCAGTCTCCAGAGTTGCTTCAGGCTAGGTCCATGTGGCTCTCCTCAGGAATGTCTCACAAGAAGTGATCACAGAGGGAGTGTGTCTCCTGCCTCTCAGAAATACAGGAATTCCCAGAATTCTCAGGAGAAGGCCATGCTCACACAGAGGCCTCATTGGCTATGACCCACTCTTTCACTCATAATCCCCTCAAATCCCAAATTGAGAGATTATGATACTCCCACACCAATTTAGTAAAAGAACAGCATGTGGCTGTGAAATTTTGTTTTCTGTGTGGGGTAGAAAATGCTGCAGAAACTTGTGATGCTGAATACAGCTTACAAGGATAGCATTATGGGAAAAGTTCAAGGACTCCAGTCCCTCTCTCATTTCAAAACAGGTAAAGTGTTGAGTATGACAATTGTTGAGTATGATTCTGAAAGTCCTTCAATTGCCTGAAAGGACCAAAATGTCGACTCAGAGTACATTTGGAGTTCATTCCACCATTTCAGACTATTGATCAAGCTTTCTATTTAGAGGTTCAGAAAAGATTGTGGACGGGTGTGCTAAAAAAAGGGCCTGATGTATGGCAAATGGGGACTGGTTTTGCCACCACAATAATGCACCTGCTCAAGCAACCACCTCAGTGCATCCGTTTTTGGTAAAGAACAGCCCACTTCTCTTGCCCCCCGCACCTTACTCACCTGACCTCACTTCATTCAACTTTTTATTTCCTTGAGTGAAGAGGGTCGTGAAAGGACAGCAATTTGAAGACAGAGCAGCAGTGAAGAGAAAAACGAGGGAGGTGCTGACATCCATCCATCCATCTATCCAGATGAATTTGAAAAATGCTTCCAAGAGTGGAATCGCAGTTTTAACAAATGCATTAAGCGTAACGGAGAGAACTTTGAAGGGGATAAGGTAGTAATCGGTTACCACGCGGCATTTATACAGTTTTGTTTTGTTTTTTAATAAAATACATAGCATTGGGGAGGAAATCCATTTGGATGGGGGGTATACCCCCTTGTAAGTTTGAGTCCCTTCTGAATGGCTAAGAGCATCCATGACTGGATAATACCACACCAGTCAAGTAAAAGAATAGCATGTGGCTCACCCATTTTTTCCCTCTTCCTCCAAGCATGGAACGTCAATAGCATTAACATAGGCTGGGAGGTGAATGGTCAATGAATCGTTTTTAAGAAGCAAAGACAAACC